>JASAOE010001227.1:0-14411 GCA_029964075.1 Patiria pectinifera
ATTAAAAATTAGTTCGTTTTTGGGGGGCCACTTGGCGCATTGGATCATACTGCCAACCAGTGTGTAAGCATTGCTCCATATACAGGGTGGTAAACAGAAACCGTGTGGGATAGCAAAATGAAACTTGAAAATAATGTGAAATGGGGGGACAAAGTTGCATTTCAAGTGCATTAAAAAAGTTACATAGGCCTTTGCTATTTCCAAGTAATATTGTTTTCAATTGGGAAACTTTATTTTATGTCGGCAGCAACAGCATCAGCTGCAACAACGTAACAGCAACAGCAGCAACAGTGTGATGAACAGCAACCACAACGCTTAACAACAGCAGCAACAACAACAGCAGCAGCAACAACAGCAACAACAACAACAACAACGCCTTTTGAGAAACCAGCTCTTGTACCAGTCGAGATCATCCGTCTCCTCGGGCAAATGATGCCCATAGCTTACCTCAGCGGCTTCTGTGCCAGGACAAGCCCAGTTGTCGCCGCATCCCATGATGCACCAGGACTTGCCGTCGTCGTCCCAGCTTCTACGCCCTGCCTGACCGCGCCAGGAGTGATCACCCGCGGCCAGTGTGAGCATGGCCAGGATGAGCTTTCGGGCATGGATGGACAGAGGGCTTGGACCGCCCGACTTTCCGCCCCGCCCGACTTGCAGCCAAACCCCCGTTTTTCTCCGTTGTCCCACGGCCAGGGCTCCCCCGGTTCCCAGTCGCAGCCCGGCTCGTCAACCGCTGACCAAGCATCTCTAGGGAGTACCAGTACCAGATGCAATCCTGTCTCAAGTATGGACCCATCATCATGGGACTCATGCATGAAGATTAATTATGCCTCATGCGCTGGTCTCCAGTAACAGCTGTGTTGTGTATGCCTTTAATAATAACTCTGGCTGTCAAATTCAACACAGCTATCCAGCAATCAAAATCAATCAAGTGACTCTTTTTAATAGTTAGGCTCCCAGCCTACATGAAGCAGGATTGACTGGCTGTGACTGTTTACGTAACTTGATACAACTTGAGTTGACAGTGATTGATTAGCCAGCTGTACTTACCAGCTACTTGATTTTGTCTGTTGATGGCATTTGACTAGTCACGGCATGGCAGAGGAAGAGGATTAAGTGTCTGACTGTCTTGTGACTGTTCAGACAACAGGAGAGATGAAATGAACTCCATGCACATGAGCCTGCTCCATTGTTTTAAAGGCTAAAGTTGGGTGGTACCACTGGGATGGCTTCTGACATTACCTCGCAACAACACGCGCTTCAGGTCTCCACTGACCAGTACCAGTTACCCAATTTATTGCAGTCGTGAAGGGTGGGTCACAAGGTCACTCATTTCGCACACAAATTCGGTGTTCCACATGCTATAAGACACTCCATGCTGTGACATTCACCAAAATAATTAGAATCCTTATCAATTGACAGTCACAACCGTGATTTTGCAATTATAAAACAGACTTTTACATGTACATGCTAAGCTACGGCAGGTCACAGTTCGGCCGCAGCTTCCTGAGATCATTCGAGAGCTTGTTTTTGATATGTGTAGCTATTGGCTGTTCTGTGTAAAGAATATTGACTTTGAACCCAGATGGCCCTGTATTTTTGGAAGGTTTCATTTTCTGTGGCTTTTATTTAAAACATTAGCTCATTTATTACCGCCACTGGTTTGTGGAGATTGGTGAGAAAGTTAAAAATTCAATTTATATTCTTTATGCTTCAGAGCGAGCTTGAAAGCATGCATTCCAGCTTGAAGCGTTTCTCAGGAAATTGGGGTTCGGGGTTGTGAGACATACACTTTATTGCTTCCCTTTCTACACTATATATTACTGATGCATATTGTGGTGCCGATGAACCCATTTTCCAACTAAAAACTTTCCATCACTGAGAGTGCTTTTGTATATTGTACATTAAATATTAACTCTATCCCACTGCTAACTTGGTGTGTTGGAAGGACATAAATTTTATATGTGTGCTAGTTTTCTTCGCTAACAGTAGGCTGAAGTGCCTTCATTATAAAACGCAAATGACTTTTCCTTTTTTTGTAACGGGGAGTAGGCCAGCTTTACTGGCTAAATATTCTATTTTGAAAAGAAAACTTGCCCAGGCCGTAAGTGGAGTGTTTTATTTAAAATTGCAGTATTATGTAATGTTTCAACATCGTAGCCCAAAGTTTTAATTCAGGTCACACCGCAGTTTACCTAATTTTGATGTTTTAGCACAAATGGAAATTTACATTTCTGTAAAAAATGTTTTAGGTAGACTTATTCAGGTTACATACGACGGTGGTGCAGAAGAAAGAAACCCACTTTTGCAGTAATTTTCACCTACTTGTTGAGCATATTTCAAAAATTCAAAGTACTGGTACTAAAATATTGATCTTTAAACATAAGTGAGGAAAAAAATGATTGCAAATGCATATTTTGTCTCTCCTGAGATATGGTAGTTTAAATGTTTCATGTGCCAAACCTGTTTTGTCCACGGACAGCTTTATTCCATCCGATGACTGAGCTCTGGAGCTTGATTTGAAGCCAAAAAAACACTGCACTAGACTTACCACGTGGACAACAGTGATTTTGGTGACTTGTATTCAAATTAGCATAAGAACACTATTCTTCTTGCGATTTTTTAAGAGTTTTTCACCCACGTATGGTTGAAGAGCTATACTTCCACTAAATTGTAAAAATTAAGCAGAGTTGGTTTTAAAATCTCTGGACAAAAGTGGGTGTTCTTCTTTTAACGTACGCCCTGTATTGATGCGCATATTCCAAATGAGCCTTGTTTACTGTCAAAGGATAAACTCAATGTAATGAATTCATTTATAGAAATTATATAAAAATTGCAATCACTGTATGCAGCCTAAGATTATTAAAAAAAAAAAAACTACCTTCGACAGTGGTTTTGACACATGTACTTCGTAAAAGATTATATATTTTTTGGTCATATGTTCACTTTCAGGTGGAGCAATGTAATTAACATGTGCAAACCAGCCAATTCTGGTATTAAGGATCATCTCCGTGATCACTTGGGATGAGCTGTGGAAACTTTTTCTGTACTATACCCATTGTATCAGGTACAGTGTATTTGTTGAAAGGATTCTAACCGATTTTCCCTGGAATCTTCCCGAAATTCATGTTATCAGTTTAGTAAACAATGCTGAAAGCTTCATCACAGAAAGTGCCGGGACAAGTTGTTCCAGAACTCTTCAGTTCAAATAATATCAGTATTATATCAATGCAACTGTTTTGCAGAAATTTTCAGAGCGCTTCTTAGAACAGTGCGATTCCTGTAGAGTGTGATATAGTTGCTGTGGTATATGGGATATCACCCTGCTGTTGCTATTACTCAGATTTATTGGGTTAAATATGACAGAGAAATTACAAAAATACTATTTATTTCTCCATGTGCCTACAAGAGCATTTAAAGGAATATACAACATTTTGCTTTTGCTGTAATTTTCAGAAATGGATTTATTTATGAGGGTATAGTATTTTTGTAGGAAATATTGTGTTACACTGACTTGTTGTTTGAATGTTTGTGTTGGTAAATGCTGGAAAAACCAAGAAAAACAATCATGTTCCTTCCAGTCTGGTTCCCTGACCCCACGTAAGATGAAACTGAGGCAATTTATAAACCTCGGGGGAATGGTAAGGTCAAGGGAAACAGTCTAGCTGAGCTTGCAACCGCTCATAGGTGCTGCTATCGATTGCAAACAAAAATGCAGCCCAACTAAATATGGTAAGGTGGGGGGACGTATTTGATGAAAAAAAAACAGTTTCTTTTTCCAACACTGGTCGGCCGACCAGTGTTGGAAATAAATTTCTAAAAATACCCCTTTTTTGAAATGACAGCACACCAAGTGCCATGATTTTACTAGGATGATTTAGACTGTCATTCACCAACAATCCAGTAAGATGTTCATAATAATTTTGAAGTTTTCAATTTTGATGTTTGCAAATGTTGTATATTCCCTTTAAGAATGCACATGAACTTATACTGTTTCACCAACAAACAATGCAGTATACAATAAGTTTATTTGGGGCTTCCTATCATTAACTATACAAAATTGTATATGGCACTTGCAACTTAGGGTCTAGGTAACAATATAAAGTGGCATTTTATGTCTCTGGAGGATTTAAAATATGAAAAACTACAATCTTAACAAGCCAGTATCACTGTAGGATGACCACTGTGAGCTATTTTTGTGTGTGCAAATTTCTTAATCAAAACATTGACATTTTCAAGTAGTTTATGATCAAATGCAAAAAAGAAATCATGAGTCTTTAATGCAATGTAAAGAATTTTAGGACAATTATTATAGGTTGTGCCTTTGTGCAACTGATCATTTGTACTTTCCAAAGTCCCTTTTCGACCAGAAGTGTGTGACGTGTTGCCAACAGATTTGATTTATGAACTCATTTTGTAATTGTTGCGGTCATTCATAAATCCCTTCCATTCTTATATTCTACATGGCTGAATACGGGATGTTTGCATTGAGCAACCGTAAATTTTTAATTATTAGGCAGAGCACAACCAAACTATTGCTTGTAAAAATATTGTATTCATATTATATATATTCTGGATTGTTCAGGGTTCGTTTGCATTATCGTAACAATTTCTTTGAAAATTATGTGTTCTAAATGTTAATATCAATGAAATTTGCGCAGTAAATTTAGCCTCCTAGTTGAGCTCATGGGGCGTCACCCGTTTTTCTAGATAGGGCAAAACATTTTTCGAAAAAAAAATTCTTGTATTTCTCAACAAATTCTCGATTTATCAGTTTTAGAGGGGCAGGGTCATTTTGCCCCTAACTCATTAAATTTACACCACTATGACTTTGCGCCTCTTTTTTTTTTTTTTTTTTTTTTTTCAGGGGGAAGGCGCCCCCCTCCCCCAGCTTGGCATACATGGCTGAGCATCAGCCAAACAGAGAGAAGTGAGATCAGTGATCAATTGTGTGTTACCTTAAAACGAATGATGCAATTGTACATATATGCACAGAAGTGCGGTTACTAACGTCAAACATTTTATTTTGAAATGAGTTATATGATGTTATAGGAATGTGCATGAGTAATGAATACCATGCTTTCATTGCCTCCCATGAAAGAGATTGAACAAGCATTCCAATTTAAATCAAATGATGTATATAAGCCTATAATTAAATTAACTACTCCAATGGTACAGTTTGAAAGATATATTTACTGGCCATATATATATATTTGAAACCAAATTGTTTTTGCACTGTAAATAACAATGGTGGCTTACAAAAGAGTGCTGTTTTTCTGTGGATTTGGGAAGCCTATGGTATTCAAAATGTCTTCAAAGGATGAAAGTCCGAGGTCTCCGTTTGTCTTTTGCCAATAAAAGTGATTAATGATTAAAAAATATACAAACTCTTGTACTAAAGTCTTGCCACTCTCTATGTGTAATTGTGTATTTGAGGGTCTTTTCATACAGTTTCTCTACCTTCCCCAGTTTCTACAAAGGTCAAAATATTTTTAAGTCATGTCAGTTAAAAGTGTGGTTATAATTAGACAAATGAAAGGTGCACACCTCTTTCCATTTCAAAAAAAAAAAAATCAGTCGGGGTTGCAAAATAATTGAACAATAAAGGTCTCTTGAAAAAATAGCAAATGCCATTGGGGTCTTTTTACACATTTTTCTAAAAGCACTTGATAGGGCTTCTAAAAGTTGACAGGTCGAGAATTATATCAAAATCTGCCATAATCATCAGCCTAAACCCCCTCCATTTAAAATCTTACAATTGCTCAAAAACACTAAACCAGTTGACTTTAATGACCCCTTGAAATATTGATGCACCAGGTGACCCTAGTTATGACGCAGGGAATTTATTATCATAAAACATTGGATTGGTTCAATCTAAGTAATAATGGTCTCATGCATATCAATTAAAATACGCTCTTGTATTGAAGGGCAAACTTTAATCAATTAAAAATAATATATATGAAAGTTGAAACTAACTTTGTAGTGATAAGTGCACATCTGTGGCTTGTTTGGGGAAAAGTCCATTTTAGTAACAAACATTTAATAAACTGTCAGGTGAACCCTTGCCTTTTTAAGAAAAGGTGCTTGGCAAGACATTTTGATAAAAAAAAAGTCTCTCCGCATGAGATTCCCAGAGATTGTAGTTTTGGGAAATTTTGGTTTTGCGAATTAAAAAGTGATTTAGGCCTATTAGTAGTCACGCCCACAATTTCGATCTGGTTTGGCGACGCCCGTGGGACCGTGAATCAGAGGAGTCTAATCACACCACGTGCAATCGAGTGGAGGATTAAATAAATGACTACTGTACGGTTTTCTGCATGTGTCAAAGTCTCAGAACCAACGAACGCCGGAATTAGCGGACGCCATGTTTGGAGAAGCAGGCGGCAGATTTGACAGAAAGAGATTTGACAACGTGTTTCTAACTCAAAACAGGCGCATTCTTTGTTAAGTTCGACGTTATGGCCAGAACGGTAAGTATTTTGTGATACAGAAAAGTTTAATTTGTGTTCACAGTGAGTCTTATTTAGTTGGTTTATAACGTTGTGGAAATGAATGATTTGGAATAGTCATGTTCATGTCGCCATTTAGCCCCATATTGCCACTTCGCCTATTTATTGCCAATTCGCCCCCATATTGCCACTTCACTCCCTTTGCCACTTCGCCCCATTGCCACTTCGCTTCCCAATACCAGAGGACCATTTCCATTCATTTTATGAAATAAGGAGTCAGAGAAAATTTTCTAAGTAAGGGGCCCCTGTTCCTAACAAAACTAAAAATGTTTCTCAGTCCAAGATTCATGTCTTATCATTTTGCAATGACTGACCTTCATTGAGATGATATATGAAGAAAAAAAAACAGCGTCAGGTTGCAACATTCTTTCCCAATTTACTGTGGCGATCGTGTAGTGTAGGGCCCGATTGAAGGGAACAAAATTCACTTAAAATTATTATACTTATTAATATACCGACCAAACTAGTTGGCGACATTCTCAAAAAACAGGTATGTCATAGATAGAGGAAAGGGTAGTTATTGTTTTTAGGAAATTTGGGGATAAAGTAGCCCGATGACAGTGTGGCGGCGTAACACCCAACCCGAACTAGATGGCGATCACCGGCGCAATAATACCGTGAGCATGCACAGGTGTCCTTAATCGTCCTTAGAATTAGAATTGTCCTTAGAATTAATTGAGAAAAGTCTGCTTTTTTATTGAAGAGGTGATTTTGAGCAATAAAAAACAGCGACTTTAATTTGATCAAAACAAAACAGAGGGCCCTACACTACACAATGTCGCAAATTTACTGGACCACTGCCTCCATAAATAAAGGCCACACTTGGAACATATGCCCGGAACATGTAGAACTTTGTCAAATTTGGATTTTCACATTTAGACTTTATTTTTTGTAGTTCATTTATGCTTTAGAAGCATGCTCACCCTTTTATATCGATAGAAAATTATTCGCCCTTTTTAAGACATCTACTTTTAGTGTAATGTTTCGTGTTGAAATTTAGATACGCAAAGCCGTGTACAAACGAACCTGGATATTACACGAAATAGGAAATGTCTGAAAGGGGGGTACAAATTTCTATCGGCTTTAAAGAGGGTGAGTATGCGTCTAAACCTAAATACATGTAAACTACAAATAGTGTCTAAATGTGAAAATCCCGAACAACCCTGACAAAGCTCTACATGTTCAGTACATGTTCCAAGTGTAGTCTTCTTGCGGAGGTAGTGTGAAGTTTTATGGGGCTTCCGTTTTATTACGGGCATGACAGACTAGCCCCATAAATGTGGCCAATTTACTATTACTACCTCAGTAACTAAAGGCCATACTTGGAACATGTGCCGAAAATGTGAACTTGGTCAAGTTTTAATTTTCACATTTAGACTTTGTTCGTGAAACTTAATCCCCCTTTTCTCAGGCGTCTATATATTTAGTGTAATTTCCAGGTTCATTTTGCACACGTTCAGCGTACCTACGTAATGTACATGCTTCCAACACAAAATTACACGAAAAATAGACTGATCTGAAAAAAAAAGAGAGGGACCATTTTCTAAATCGCTTTGGAAAAGATTCAATATCTGGCCATCACTTGAAGCACCCTGTGCACAAACCATACATGTATGAGACTGGTCTGAAAAATTTCTAAGTAAGCCCACTTCCCGATATTTTCCCTGCTAAAAATTTGACTTTTTAGGACATACATGTATCACTTTCTGATGGCTAAAATAATTTGTATCAATCCAAAATTGACCTTTTCAACTTTTTTTGTAATTTTTTGAACTCAGTTTCTTGGGGTAGAAATTAGCTTATTTTTGTACGCTTCAGAGAAGTTCAGCGCAGTCACGCGATTCAGAAGCGATTCAAGCGCAGTATTATCATGTTAACGGTACATCACGGTGATCGGCATCTTTATTTTTTCATATTTGCCATTTGTCATCCTCAATCCTTTTATCCCTGAAATTTGGAAAGGAATGTTGCAACCTTGCCTGACAGCCACTTTTTCTTCATATGTCATCTCTCAACAAAGAGTCAGTCATAAATGTTGAAAAAGACCATGAATCTGGGACACTGAAAAATATTTCTCATTTTGTTGGCAAGGAAATACTTAGAAAAATTGTCTTGACTCGCCATAGACTTTGTACACAACCACTGAAGTAGGCGTCTGGATACTACATCCTCAGTCCTTCATTTTAAAGAAAAATCCAGGAGAGCTATAAATCACTCTCCTCGAATATTTGAGGAGAGCAAATCGCTCTCCTTAAAATCTACGAGATATACAAGCGGTAAAAACTGACCCGGAGTTACCATTGTTTTAGATTTATATTTTGAATATAAGGATTTATTCAAGGGGCTGCATTATTATTAGTTTTTGCATAATAACATATGCTCAAGATTGCGTTACTTTTTCGTTTTTGTTACTGTAAGACAAGGTAAAATTTATTTTAAAAAACTAACTAAATGGAGATCAATAAAGGTTTGACTACTGCTTAGGCTTTCATTTTTAATACAGTTGTCAGTTGGTTCATCACTTGATTATACTTGGAAAATGGAGGAATTAATAAGCATTTTTTATAAAGCAACTGAAAATTGCTTTCACTGTTTTCAGATTCGTTAAAATTATATGAAATGTTCATCCTGAACTATTTCAATTGCTCTCTGAAAGCTATACAAAGGGCCTCAAAATGACACAAACTTGCCTTAAGTTTTATCGAGAACTATCTGCCGTCGATAATCTTTAAAAAATAATGGAAAATGCAGGATCAAGTATGCACATATACACAATGCTAGTCCACGACGAGAAACTGGCTAACAACGTCTGAACTTCGCACTAGTACGAGCGTTTGTGATGCACTGTGTGTGGTGGGCGGCAATGAGACTCGTTTCACGGTATAGCAGGATTTCGGTGAAACACGCTGCATCGTTTCACTTCACATACCAGTAAAACTTCCTCAAAATAAATTCATGAACACGGGAAATACATACACAGACAAGAAAAGATCAAGTTTTGTGAATAAGCTTGCAAAGATCGTCCTTCTCAATTGTTGTTTTCTTGGCATTTTTACGATGCATCTATTCCGTCCGGCCCACCTTAAAAACACTGTCGACGACGCGTTGCATTGCCACATAGCGACTATTACATTGACTGGTGCGCATTTTCATCTTCATTGAAGTTTAGTCTGTAGTAGCGAAAAGCGGGAGACCAGTCATTGCTGCCACTCGCGCGTGCGGGCCGCGTGTTTTCATGCAGCTCTATCGATATGCAGATTATTACGCACAGTATACAGCCGCTGTACACACAGTCTTATTCAATGCAAATACGAGCTCGGTGTTCGTTCATTTTTAAGCGATGTCCAGCGGCATATTAACGTGAGTTGGGCATTATACCAGCAGAAAAATCGTGTAGCTTAAGACTTAAAATCCTTTGCGTTTTATCACTTCTTATTTTAAACTTCACGTGTTTATTGAGCGCTCTTGTGGATTTCTGAGGCGCTATTTTTGGCGCTCGCTTGAGACGATGAGGGCGCGGTAAACGCCCTCTTGCGGTCAGCGCTCATAAAAATGAAGGACTGCATCCGCTTTAACCATTCATCAAAATTCAAAACCCTGCCATCTATCGTGCGTAAACGTTTTGCTAACTAGTTTGGTAGAAGTGAAATAAATTAAAAATGCATTTTATTGTTTTCTTATATGGAACTGGGCCCTACATCACAGGATCGCTGTTAAAACTGTCTAAGTCATGAAGACCTTAATGTTAGCCCCATTAATGGGAAGCGAATAGGCCCACTGAAAATTACCTCTGGACATAGGGCCACACTGTCATCATAGCAAGTGACAGTAGGATGAATAGAGAACAATTTTATATCTTTACATAATTTTTTTAAGCTAGAAGCAAACTCGCCTTCTAACTAGCAAGAAAAACTAATCGTTCCTCTCTCGGATCGAGTTGGGCGTCTACTTTCCATGTTATTTCCAGAGGAAATTTTGAGGCTCGTTTGTACACATTTTGGAGTGTACTCATTTTTCTCACGGGGTCACGGTGGACAAATGCTGCATAAACCAGTAATGCCCCGACCTGCTGGTCAACATGTTTTGCTGTCAGTCACAGGGGGGCGCGGTGGCCTCGGCAGCTGTTGCTTGACTTTAGTAGTCCTCGGTGAATAGAAGTCATAGAGCAAACTATACTCAAGGATAGTTGTGTCTTCACGGTTCACTAAATGTTTCGTTGGTTTTAACCCTCTGCAGATTTGTCCAAGCGGCTTCATTGTGTTTACCATTAAAAATGTCGGTGTAAAGAGTGGCTTGCAACAACAGGTATGTACATGGCGCTGGTTGTATTGATCTTTCTAACTGTAGAAGGTTTTGTTCCAAATAATTTAATTGTACATACATGTATTTAAAAAAAACACATTCAAGTTTGGACATTGCTGTACATTTAGACAACACATGTGCATGTACTTGTTTTAAAAACCGCTGCACTACTCCTTGCCAAGCTTGTCTTTTGAATAATCAAATCATTTGATAATAGTGAGCACAGAATGAATTGGATTTTGTTAGATGGATTTAAATCGCAGTGATGTACATGTGTGTTGTTGTTGACTGATGTAGGTTAGACTGGTGCCTGCAGCACTTTCGTGTGCCCTTTGCACTATTAACCCTAACCCCTAGGCCTTTGTTGCTTACAACCATCCTCCAATCCTCAAAATCCTCCAAAATTTGCAACTCCGCCTAAATTTTTCAAAATTGTCGAACAGTCCTGCCTCAAAATGCATTCATCCTCAATCCTCCAAAATCCTCTTGTGCTTCAATCACCATTCATCCTCAATCCTCAGAATCCTCATTTGATTCAATCACCAGTATCCTCAATCCTCTAGAGTCCTCCAAAACCGCCAGGAGAGATTTTGGAGGAGTGAAGATGAGTTAGGTGCGTCAGTGTGTAGCTCCGATATACTTTGTGTATGCTGCTTCTGCGCGTAGGAATACAACATTTCGTTTACACATGGGGTTCGTTGATGAGTGAAAAGTCTCTGTGTGGCTTAGTTCTAAGGTGGGGAAAAAGAGTCGGTACAGAGCGGATAAAACTGAAAAGTGAGGGGGAAAGGAAACACAGGTAATGGATGGGGAGAGGAGCGCTTGTGATCCTCCAGACACAAGCGTCACAGGAGTCCCTGCGGAGTGGACCGTATCCCCTGCATTTTAAGGGCCGGGCACGGCTGGTTGATTTGCAGGTCACCAACACCTCCAGGTGATGATGGTTACGCTATGTCCAGCCAACCATTCACCTTCCCACCACCCGAAAAATATTGGGCACTATATCAGAAATCATTGAGGTGTATCGGGGGGTTATAATTTAATATTACATGGATGTATTTGAGGATGTGTTTACCTTTGTTTAGGTCTCAGAATTTGGGTGTGTCATTTGTATGTCAGAGAGAAGTCAAGCGATTTTGGAGGATATGTCTTTCTGGATGTTATATTTTTGGCACTTAATTAATAAGGAAGTGCTGAACATTGTCTGTGCTATTGCAGGTTTGGCACATTCCGTTTAGGTGTTGCCGATTTTGTGAAGGAAATTGTTTAGGCCATTACATGTACAAGTCTTAGCCTGTGTAAGAGCAACTTCTTGGAATGCGTTCATTCCCTAACTTGTAAAGGAGAAAGATGCTTCGTAATTCATATTTTGGTGGGGTCAGGTTGAGGAATTAGTTTTATTCCAGTTTTTCTTCAGTTGAGATTTGAGAATATGTTTAATTTCGTTGTTCATTAGGGGGATGCAGTGGTCGATTTTGTTTTTATGAGTAGCAGATTTGGCAATTTGGTCGACTCTTTCATTTCCTGGGATACCGCAGTGGCCAGGGATCCATTCAAAATTTACAATATTGCCTTGGTTACGAATACTACTTACGAATCCACTCTAAGGCGAGGAGAATGGCAAACAATTCTGCTGTAAAAATTGAAACACCATTGTTGAGACGAGTGCTTTTTGAATATTTCAGTTGGGGGATGTAGACACCACAGCCGACTGTTTCTAGGGTAGGGTTGTAAGAACCGTCGGTGTAGATGTGCAGAGAATTGTTCCATGTAGTGTTGATGATTTCTATGCTGCTATTTCTTTTGTCATAACTATGGGTAGCATATGTCACTCTCGAGAGAATCTCTGTAGATATCAAGGTTTGCTGTAGTGCAAAAAAGGGAAAAGGGTCGTTTAGGAAATACGGTGATCGGATATTGAGAGATCCTTGCTTCAAAAAGGGAGTTTTATGAATGAAGATTTCCATTTATCAGCATAGTAGTGTTTTTGCCAGTTGTCGAGATTGAAATATTTATTGGGATGATTTTTTAGGGTGTTCATTTTTATTCCATATAAGTTGCACAGTAATTGTCGTCGTAAAGCTAAGGGAGGGTCACCACATTCAGTTTGTAGCCTGTAGAGTGGAGAACTGTGAATAGCACCTGTGCAAATTTTCAAGGCTTGGTACTGGATACTATCAAGCTTATGTTTGATTGTCGGAGATGCAGAATCGAAGCTTCACATCATACTCTGGGGTGGTTTAATAAGTGCAGTATATATAGGTGGTAGAGTGTTTTTGCAGTCGGCTCCATGAGTTTCACCAGATACATCTTAGAATATTGAGTCTCTTTTTACATTTGGTGAGGACACTGTCAGATATGATGTTTCAGGTTAATTACATTTATCAGAAAGATAACTCCCAGGAATTTAGCTGGTGTGTTTTGGACCATAATAAGGTTTCGGATGCGAAGGAAACGTTAGCGTGTAGTTTGTTGGTGAACAAAACTTGTTTTGGGAGCTTTTCTTGAATGTTCATCAGGTTTGTTGTTCAGCACCTTTCTTTAGATTTTGAGCATGTTTGTTGCTTTAAACAACAAACAAAATGCAAAAATTACAAATGATGGACTGTACCTTTAAGGATCATGAGTTCCTCGACCACAACACTGTTGATGAGAGACAGACACCTTACCACACCCTCCCTCCATGACCACTAACCCTACCTCTGTGCTCTCATTACCCCAAAGCCGTAAGCCTTATTTTCTAAATAGGTCCTCAAGGCTCCTCAGCTTTTGTGGAAAGGACACATCGTCTATTCTAATTGCAATCAGATTGTTATAATTCATTATATAACCGACTTACAGATCCTTGTCATTTGATCGGTGGAACGGACATCACGTGACATTCTTTGTTGCTCCCATTCACGTCGCGGCTCAAAAAGTACTATCCGCCCATGGGGAATGGGAAATACTATTGAACAGTTACGATCACGACGCGTTATTTGTGTGCAAATGCATGCTGGTGTGCGCGTTCAGCGTTGCGCGTAGCACGTATTGTTCCAAAGAGCAAGCCCTACAGCGTTGGGTTCAAACATTTCCGTGAAGGGCTGGTTTGGAAGAGATACATTTTTCACCAATTTTGTATTGAAATAAAAGGAGTGTTCAAATATATCAAATGGCAAGGATCTGTATGTCAATTATATAAAACAAATATTGAGTGGCTTTAATTTGTGAAATGGGAGGAATATTATCGCTCTGTAAAATTTGGACTTTTCCAGTTCACTCGGCTTCGTCTCGTGAAATGGAAAACTCCAGATTTTACCTTGCGATAATATTCCTCCCATTCCACGCTGAGCCACTCAATATTTGTATACTATCACGGCTTATTCGCTTTATTTCTGTTGCATAAATGTCTGTACCCAATAATACTCCTGGGTGGAGAGAGAGGCAAGTTGGGGTGAAATGGCTTGCCCAAGGACACAATATATGGCCAGTGGCAGGATTTGAGCCCTGACCCTCTGATCACGACTCACAAAACCCTAACCACATGGCCGCACTGGAAGGGAGCATAAAAAACTGCAAATTATTAGCATGTCATCTGTCCGTATCTCTGCAGGTGGATTT
>JASAOE010001228.1:0-27755 GCA_029964075.1 Patiria pectinifera
TACTACAGGCTCAACTTCATTGTCAGATGCATTACATTCGCAAGTTGATCTGTGGGTGCATTTAAACCAGTCACTGAGCCATGTTTGTGAATCTTTGGCATGTCCCAGCAGGAAAAAATATGTTTCAAAAATAGACTACGCTCATAACTCTAGGGGGAGGGCTACCACTGATAAAACTTTACTCTAAGACAAATAAGCGGAGATATATCTGGAAAAAGAACAAGAGTCTCCTATTACTGCTACATCGACTTCCAGTTCAGAAAGCACATTGGTAGAGGGGCCTGTGGAGGGATGGCCAGCCTTTGGAGTATCAAGCAGGCTACAGGTATAAGACTGTTGCCAAGGCACTCTCTGAGCAATCCAGAGTGCAGTCAGAGTGGAAATGGATAGCTCACAGAGTGGGTTCAGAAACTAACTGTTGAAGTCAGACAAGGGATGTGTGCCATCTTCAACATCCTTCTGGAGCTAGTTATGCTCATGGTGCTTGGATGGTATTGCCAAAATAGCTGGGTCATCCTACAAGGCACCTGTATAAACAACCTACGATTAAGCAGATCTTAACAGCTTAGGAACCACAGAGGAACACACTAATCCCACTGATAGATGGAGTTTTACAAGTCCAGAAGTGACTATGGTCTGAAGTTCAACATCATCAAAAACTGAGTTCAGGTCATGAAAGCGAAAGAGAGAAAAGTGGCAACATCAAACATTCAAATCAACAATAATAACTAGAGCAGATGGGGAAATTGTGTGTATCTGGGGATCGAGCACAATAGCAGACACTGAAGCTCATATGACTTAAAACACTGAAGATCAGGAATGTTGGGGGAAGGGAGGCAATCTTTCGAAAGCTAAATAACATTTGCATATCCCAAATCAATCAGCAACCACACCAAGATGCAGCTGTATCAAATTCTGATTTTGTAAATACTCCTGTTTTTGTGTGCTGAGACTTAGACAGTAAAGAGAAAGACCTTGTAAATAGAAAACAGGCTCCCATGTTCCCAGGAAGATGTCTTGCGTTCGTCTATCGCATAGTGGAATTAAGCCGATTGGACAAGATCTGGCATTTAACACACACATCAAAGAATCACTCAACTTGGACCTACTAGACATCAGACAATAAAAAGATTGAAGTGTGACACTTTGGCCACGTAAAAAAATTGCAATCACTGTATCTAAAAAAGAAGCCCAATGTCAAAGGAGAAAGGGCCCAGTGGCCATCCACCAAATGATACGGCTTCACTGCATCTCACAGTACTGCAAGTCCAAGATCAATTCAAGGCTAACAGATGCAGCAAGGCTGGCAACAGAGGCGTAACGCGAGGTCTTTTTGGGGGTTGTTAAAAAAAAGAAGTTACGCGAAAGGGGCACTCGCACATCTGTGTTGAGAATGTGGTAGGAACATTTCTTCGGACACTTGGCAAATTGTCACATTCTCAACCTCAATTGGCCGAAAGCATCAGAGCAAAGGCAGCAAGTTTTCAGGCACTCATATACACCAAGAAAAAATTCCAGATGTGCTAGTAGTGCAACGAATTTTGGTTAAATAAAGGTTATAACCGCAGGTGAATTTTTCGCTGCATTCTACCTGCCATGATTTCGAGGGAAAAGGAGAGGGGGACTCTACCTCGTGCATGGTGGCGTTTTCATCGTAAAAAGACCTTGATGCTAATTATGAAGTGGTCCCGGGTCAGTACTTCACACATCAATCACATACATTGGGGTATTATGTCTGACCTCTCATCTGTCATCAGGTCCATGAACATATGAGAGAACTTGAAGTGTCCTTATCCAAAAATTTCAAAAGATTGCACCTTCTACAATTGGTTGCTGGGAGATTTTAATCTACCAGACATAGAGAGTGGAAAAACAACACCTTTTGTTCCAGGGGGCGAGAAACGCAGCTTGTAGCAAGATCATGTTGGATTTGGTCAACGATTGTATAAACCTCACATCAGATGGGTGATTGCTCACTAGACGGAAAGTATTTAAGACTTGTGTTTTATCAGCCATCCCGCAGCTTTGTCGACAGTTGCGAGAGTAACGCACCAGGAATCAACGCGACCACGATGCTGTTATTGTCAAGCCAGTGTCAGCTAAATCAGTTATATAGACCTCCGAGAGGATATTTTTCCTGGAAGCTGATAAAAGCCGAATTTACTGCCATAGATGAGCTCATTATCAGCATTCGATAAGATGTTGACTGAAAGAGGATCATGTGGCATCAACAGACTAGTAACCACATTGTTGGATAGACTATAAACAAAAGTTCTCGGAATATTGGGGCTATGAGTCAATCACTTATTCCTTGAAAAATGCGAGTTTCCACTTCAAACATAATCTACCATAGGTTAATTCAACCGTTAGACGAGCAATTAGAAAAAAACAAAAAGTTGTACAATCGGGCAGGAAGATCTGGAACAGCTTCTGCATGGACGGACTTGAAGAAGAGCCGCCGCGTTCCAGTTGACTTCAGACAAATCAGGAAAGCTCATCACGAGTACATCCATGATGTCAATGTAAATAAGCCAGGAAGTTTTTGGAATATCCACCCTTGCCATCGATGGGTATTGCAGGGTCTCTGTAGCAACCGACAAAGCCGAAGCCTTAAACCACCAGTTTTGCTCGGTCTTCACCAAAGAAAACAACTTGCTAAGTTCCCGTCCTCAACTCAAACCCAATTCCAAAGAATTGCGAAAGCCCTCGACATAACAACAAATTGGGTGCAAAAACTGCGAGAAGAAATCAACAAAAGAAAGCATCCAGGCTGACCATGTACCACCAGAATTCTGAAAGAGCTGCTCAGCAAGTATAGCTCCTGTCTTCGAAACATCTTTCAGAAGTCTAAAGACAGCGGAGAACTCCCAGAGAAGATTAGACTGGCTGAATGCCAACTTCGTTTCCATTTACAAGATGAGTTATTATCGGACAAACCAGGCGCGGTTCTAGAACCAATACCCCAGGGGGGCTAGCACGGTGGATCAGAATTTTTCCAGGGAGGCGTGCTGAAATGTTGAGCGGTTATTTTTCAGACCACTTAGGCCTCCGAAAATCAATAGGTGGGGGGAGCTCATGCCATATTTCAATGGGAGCACCCTTTTCACGGCTATTTCTTCTTAGGGGGAGACCGTTCGCATGTACATCCCACAATCCTTCTTTCTGCTACTGCAATTTTTTTTGGAATTTATTTTGGAGGCTAGACAAAATTTTTGGGGGGCTTTGGCCCCCTAGCCCCGTAGAACCGCGCCTGGAAACAAACCTATAGCTAAGTTGAATGTCAATATCATTCCCATTTACAAGAAGAGATCGGACAAACCCGGCTAATTATCGGCCAATTTCACTTACTTCGATGTTCCATGCAAGCTTCTTGAACATTCACCGGCATAGTATGGACCATCTTGATTTCCACAAAGTACTCACAAACCCACCGGCATGGATTTCACGTCAGGGTCGATCACCAACTTGCGATACCCAACTTGCTGGGCTTATTGATGATCATAATATGATGACAAGTAGTATACTTGATATGCTTGATAATAATAAAGCTAGACGGACATGATATTAAGACCTATAAGGCGTTCGATACCATCCCCCATAAACGTCTCTTGTACAAGTTCAGCAAGACCCTGGCAGACTTTTACAAGAGGAGGAAACTAACTGCAGAAACATCCAGTGACCAGGTGTTTTGGGCCCAGTGGTGTAACCATCCACAGGTAAACAGGGTGGGGGAGGGCAAGAGGCGGATCAGAACCACAATTTTTTTTTGGGGGGCCCAAAAAAATTTGAGGTCCTCCAAAAAAGTAAGAGTCAACAAAATTACAGCATGGGGTTCGGGACCCTTAAGGAGCCCCAGAAATTTTTTGAATTCTAGTTTTAGATGCTCTGTGGTGCGATCTGAGGCAACTTCTGACCACTTTGACCAATGGTTTTTTGAAGGAAAAAATGGTGGTGTACTCATTGCCCCTTGCCCTGCCTTTATTTTGATGTCACATAAAAAAAAAAAAAATGGTTTTCGTTTTTTGGGGAAACCATGGCCCCTTTGGCGAGCCTGGATCCGCCCAGCAGGGGGGCGGATTGACCCCAACAAATATTTATTTCCAGCAATTATTTTAAATAAATGGTTAGCGAGTTCTGACATCAATCCTACACAAGAAAACCCGCTCAAAATTATTACAATGCCGTGAATGGGCATATAATTTGCAGTATGCAGCGCCCCCATTTAGAAAGATTGGTGCCGGATTAGTAGAGTGTCGGGAGAAAAAAAAAACATGTCTACATTTCGGCGCGGATGTGCAGTCCCCCAGCATCAAAACCTGGATACGCTACCGCCTACCTGTTGGGGCTCTTTACTTTTTAAAAAAAAACTTTAGACCTATAAAGGGTGGATAAAAACCCGAGATATTATTGCTAATTCTGGAACAGAAGTAGGGCACCTGTGACTGTGAATCTTTTTGAGAGTGCGCCACTTTTCAATTATTGGTTTTTGTTGTGTCATTTGTCACAAAGTGAACAGCTATGGTTGCTGTATCAAGGCAGAGTGAAATTAAAAGAGATTTCACCATGAAAAGTGACGCAAATATCTAAATCGACCCTTACATAAAATTGGTCACTGCAGTCAGCTTCAACCGTGAATGTAATGAAATGATCAAGGGTGTCATTTTAAAGAGGAGATTCAACCTAACAGAGGATATCTCTCCCTTTGATTCACTTATGTGCCCTACTTCTGTTCCAGTGTAGCAATAATATCTCAGGTTTTCTTTTTAATCCGCCCACCTGTCTATAAACGACATGCCAAACGTATATAGTTTCTAGGGTTCTCACTCTTCATGAACTGACACGCGACGCAATCATCTTATAGAGGATATTATTGCCCAGAGGACAGCTTGTCTTTGCAGAAAGATTCTGACGCTTTTGACTGAGAAAAAAAAAAACATGGCAAATGTCAAATCAAAACAGCTATAGCCTATATGCAGCTACCATGCATCTGATGCATTTCTCTCACAAGACCACATCACTTACACCTCAGACAATAACATGGGCAGACATTACACCAGTGGCAGTTGACCATCACCCATCTCAGTGTCGACATATGCAGGATTTAAGCTGGGCAATTTATAAATCAGAAGTGACTAGTAAGCCAATAGAAAATGCACTGACCTCAAAAGAAATCACACGGCCTCAGAAGAAATCTTCACGCATGCCACTGGTCAAGGCGTTCATTTATTATTCTCCAACTGGCACCTGTCCTCACTAATATCTTCCAACAATCACGTGACTCAGGAAGCGTACCACGTGTCGAAAGGTTAGATGCAAATGTTCCACCTTTATTTGAAACAAAATAGTAGGAAAGATCCCGCCAACAACTTCAATTTTCCACACTGACATCTATCCCTTCAAAATACTATCGTACTTCAGTCATCACTACATAATAGCAAACCTCGAAGTTTATCTTGACTGACATCCAGCACGGGTTTCGCAAAGCACGTTCACTTTGTGCGACACACAGCTTCTAAACAAATTGGCTAAAAATAACCAAATTTATCACGTTACTTTTTGGTTGTTACAACGCCATTATTTGGTTAGAACCCATCGAGTTAGTCCAACTGGTTATTTTATGGGTTGCGACATATTGGTTACCTTGACCAACCGTTTTGGTCAAAACCTTGGTCAATTGATAACCAAAATATGTGGATTAAATAAATTTGGTTATTTTAACCATACCTAATCGCTTAGTAAATCGTTTTCATTAAGTTAACCAAAGCTTTCTTTGAATGTTGACCATTAAAAAAAACGGTTAATTATGTGGCCTTTTAATGGCAAATTTACCAAGATAAATTGGTTAAACCATGTTTTATTACGTAGATCAGGGCATGATATCACAGTCATGCACGGCCAATGATTGGGGTAACGGAATGTGGGTTATTATTCGGGGGTTAAAAGCAATCACGAAAACCCCAATTTTTGTTAAATATGCATATTTTCAGTGTTAAAACTGACATAGATTAAGATTTTGGGCAATTATTTGGGTTATATTTTTGGGTTAAAGTGATTGTGAATAAGCCCGAAAGAGTTTGTAGATTATTCTACAGGAAACTGGTATAGCCAGTACTAGGAAATGTTTGAGAGAATGTTTTTGTCAATGTAACGAGACGATGTGGCAGCTGCTATTTTGAATGCGTTGGAGTCAGATTTAGCTGTTCTTGTGGAAGGCCCAACAAAAGTGAATTTCCCATGTCTAGCCGTGATGTGAGCGAAAGAGTGGATAATTTGTTCAGTAGAGTTGCGCGTAAAAGGTATTTTTCTGATTTTGCCGATATTGCGGATATGAGAGATATGACTTTTTAATGACATGGAAGAGTAAAAAAATGATGCCCAGATTACGAGCTTGAGGAACTGGACAGATTTGATAATCTCCGATTGTGATGAAAGGAATAGTAACTTTTTGATAGTTGTCGCGCGGAGCCAATGATCACTGAACTCGGATTTTGTCGTCATTAAGCTTCAGAAAGTTGTTTTGCATCCATCGATGAATATCAGATATGCAGGTCTCTATTTATTGTGATTACTGTATCACCAGCTGTTGAGAAAGACTTGAAGAATTGAAATAAGAGTTGCACGTATCATCCGCATACCCGGTAATGGTATACTGTAGATGGTGATGACGTAGTATGATGTCTTTTAGAGGACATATGTAGCCTAAAAAGAGTAAACCACCGAGAACGAGAACGGAGAGCCCTGAAGAACAGAATAATTAAGATGGACAGTATTTGGTGGCATTATACCAAACACGCAAAAATGCAGTCTGCTCTCAAGGTACCATTGGAGAGCTTTTGACCTCCTAGACCGACCATGTCACGCAGGTCTAAAGCACTATGGAGGTATGTGGTCCACGATTGTATGAAAAGCCGCACTTAAGATCAAGGAGGATAGAGAGCGGCATTGATGTTTTGCCTTCGATCTTGAGCTTTAAAAATACAATCTGAACACGTAACAGGGCTGTCTCTCTGGCGTGATTAGGCCTATAGGTAGACTGCAACGGCAGATCAAAAAAGCTCATTGGTACGCGCGTATGAGTAGCGGCCAACCTGGAAGAGACAATACGCTACATTGTTTTTCCCAAAAATTCATATTGGAAACTGATCTATAATGATTAAAAACCTTATTGTCCAAGCCGGCTTTCTTCAAAAGTGGACGAACGTAAGAAACTTTAAGGCTGTCAGGGGAAAATACCAGTACAAAATGACTTATTAACAGTTTTAGTAAATAACTGAACAATCACATCAACATAATGTTTAACCCGGAGAAGTGGGTATTGGGTCAAACGTCGCAACATTTAGATGGGAATTAAAATGAGCTTCTTAACTTCACTCTCACTGGCTGGTAGAGAAAGCAGTGAGAAGAACATCGCAACAATTTTTGGGAAGAGTCATACATATTATCTGGGAGAAGAAATTCACCACGGATATCCATTATCTTGTTAACAAAAACTCAGAAAAGAATTGAGTAGCAAGATTTTCAAATCAGAGAGATAGAGATGTTAAAATAAAGTTTTTACTTTTATGCAACAACCGATTAACAATGCCAAATAATTGTTTCTGGACTCCCAAACAACACTGGATTTGTGATGAAAAATAAGTTAATACAATTAGCCACAGTGCGTCGCTGGACACAGTAGCTTTGTCTATGGACAAAGTTTTGAACAACGCCACTTCTGTTTTCATAGTTGCCTTCGAATTCGACGAAAAGAGCGGAATTTCATCGTTGAACCACGGAGAATCTGGTCGTATTTTACCGCTTCTCGTTCGAAGAGGATCCAACAAAAGGCCCAGGGTTGTGTCAGTGGCGTAGGCACCGGGGGCGTGGGGGGCGACCCCATGAAACCTTGTCGCCCCCCAGTCGCCCCCACCCTCCACACTGAGATTTTGAGTTTCTCAAAAGTTATCATTGATCTACATGACATATGGGCCTATTATGTACTACAATGTATCTTTTGCTTAGAAAATATTGGTTAAAGTGGTCAGAAATTGCCTCAGATAGCACCCCAGAGCATTTAGAATCCAAACATTTTCGGGGCCCTTAAGCGGGCCCCGAACCCCACGCCTATAGCTCAGAATTCTGGTAGCTGATTCAATGACTCCAACCTCAAAAACAATGTTCACAAAATTTTCTTATGCCTTAGCCGAGAAAACCTCGAAAATTATGTTTAAATTATTATCTTTTGTGCTAAGATAATTATTGGTTAAAGTGGTAAGAAATTGCCTCAGATCACACCACAGAGCATCGAAAATCCTATTTTTCAGGGCATGGCAATTTGAACCCCACGCCAATAGCTCAGAATACCGATAGCTGATTCAATGTCTCCAACCTCGAAAACGATATTCAAATAATAATCTTTTGCCAAAAAAATTTTAGTTAAAGCATATTAGTTAAAGCATGGGCAGCCCCCACTAAAAAATTCCTGGCTACGCCACAGGTTGTGTCATAAAGATTTACACAAGGTTAGCTGTGTCTATAGGCGAATTCTGGTGAGCGCTCTTGCCATTTCGCGACGAAAAAATGTCAATGTCGATTCCCTTCAGTCGACGGGTATATTGAGACTTTAGAGAGTGCAGGTTGCCGTAGTCGAAGTTCGGACATTGGCAAAATGATCCGAGAGTCCGGGATGATTGTGAATGTCCATGATGAGTGCCGCATCCTCACGTGTGATGATTAGATCCAGGGTGTGGCCACTTTGATGAGTTGTCTCTGTGATGTGCTGGACTAAACCACAATGATAATATTATGACAACAAAGTCTTGAACCGATTGGCAGCATGGTCAGGATGGGTTGTCAACATGGATATTAAAGTCTCCTGCGATTTAAGATGTCAGATGGATGAATCGGATACAATTCTATCACGTTAGAAAAATCACTAAGAAAATGAACTGATGTTGATATGGCGACCATACATGTCTCTACCGGAGCGATACACGATCACCAGCCGAACTGTTCTGGAGTTGCAGGCGATCGTCACATGAACAGAGTTAATGATGTGTACTCCTCGACATCAGATTTTCGTTCCATTGACAGACTGGACCTTTAGAGATCGAAGCCCTCTACCTGTTTTGTGCAGTCTCGGCACATGATGAAAAGAGTAACCAGAAGGAGTTATTTCAGCGATTATCCAATCATCACCTGGTTTAAGCCATGTTTCGGTGATTGCAACGACATCGAGGTTGTTATCATGAACAAAATCACATAAATCTAATGTCTTGTTCCGGATCGATTGCACATTCAGAGAACAAAACTGCACGTTTGAATCAACATGAGGAGCCAATACGGTGGGTCGTATGAATAAAAACTAGCATTTGCTTTTACTACCCATTTTTAAGCATTTACTTGCATTTGTATGAATAAAAACGAAGCAAATGCTTTTACTGGAAAGCATTTGCTGAAAGGTAAAAGTATTTACTTTTTACTTGCTAGCTTTCGCTAGACTAGAAGTGTTTACTTCATTTAGTATGAATAAAAAGGAGTAAATGCTTCAGATTTCAAGCATTTACTGGTCATTTTTCAAGGCTTGGTTGGGGCAACCTTGAAAATATAAAGCAAATACTTCTGCGCAAAAACTGCTGCATTTATGAATATTAATCGCCCCAAAATTGACACAAAACGTTTATAAACTACATATAATACCATACACTGTATTTTGACTAACATTTATGTGTAATTTAAATACTTTTTTTATTATGTATTTTATTAGTAGAATTAGAAACGATAATTTCGCATTTTGTTCACGATATGAGAAGTGTTAGCGTAAAATTCAGTGCGGCACAGAATGATTAAGGATAAATTTTATCCAACGGCACCCTGGGGACTGAACAAAATGAAATCATTTGTTTAGTTTATTAGGTCACCAATCTTTGCAAACTATTATTTTTTTAATATTTCATTAAACAAAACTCTTTGTGTATCGAATGTTGGTATAATTTTACCCACTTTAACACGTCTGTGATTTTTATGCAATTGTGACGTCTACAGGACACTGTGGACCTTTACAATTTTCATGAATGATGAAAGTATACTTTTTGTATTCTGCAACTGCCGAAAAGTGTCATCGTTTTTGCTGGATTTGAGTATCAAAATGTATGTACATGTATTTCTGCATGTACTGTATGCATCACCTTGATTTGGACTATTACACCACGTGTAAACCCTGTGTGCGGCAGATCGTACACACAAAAGAAACCCTATTGTTGGCAATTATTCGTCCATGACAACAATCCAACAGTAAGAAGCATTTGCTACCTGTTGTCTAGTAAATGCTGAACAGTAAAGGAAAACTTTTATTCATACGAAATCAAGCATTTGCTTGTCCTTAATGCTTGTACTCCAAAGTAAATGCTTTTACTTTTTGCTTAAACTTCCTAGCATTTACTAGTTTTTATACATACGACCCACTAACTAAATCTGGTCTTGTGTTAAAAACCTAAGTTTTGGTTTTATGCAATGATCCTGAAAATAAGGCCAGAAATTCTAATCCCGCAAACCAATTTGTTGGGTAGTTGCAGTTTAACCCTATGCTTGGGTTAAATTTGTCAGTGTAGCCACGTTGCTGTACTGGAACGTTTATTAGAGACACGACGATTTCTTGAGCTGGTGTCCGTACTGAGCCCCTTTACACAGGGCTGCTGCGACCTTTGGGCCTCCCTTGTGCGACCATATGGCCAGGTCGCCGTTGGAGGCTCAAAGGAGGCCAGATGGTTGTTCAAAGGTGGTACACAGGATGTTCAGACAGACATCGCCATGGACGCCATGGTCGTCGTAAATTGTCGAACATGTTCAAAACAGTCGCACAAAGGTCACCGAGGAGGTTGGTTGCTTAAAGGTGGCTCAAATGAGGCACAAGCATTGCCATGGTTGCAGCATGGATGCACAATGGTCGGCCAATGGTCGCCACGCTGATCCGTTCTGTTGCAAATTTTACCGTAAATCTGGGCGATGCGTCTGCCTCCCTTGTGCCTCAAGGGTCGCATAGAGGCGAAGCAGTGCTGAATGGTCGACCGCAGTGATCGCCGTTAGTTGCCGATGGTGGCACAGAGGAGGCACAGAGGAAACTCAATGGTTGCCCAAACATTGTTCGGGGTCGCCTATGTTGCCTTTAATCGCGTTGGCTGCCGTAGGTTACACAGGGGAACCAGTTTTGGTGGTTCAAGGGAGGCACAAGGATCGCTGTAGAGCAGTTACATAGAAACAGGATTTTCTGGGTTTAGGCGACCTTGCCATTTTTGGTCGCTCACAGGTGGTTCAAAGGCCGCAGCCCTGTGTAAAGGGGGCCTGATGAGCTAATAAGTTCCACAAAATCTGTCACGTAATGCGGGGCAGATGCAGAAGGCAGGGACCTTCTGCTGGCATCCGAAATGGACAGTGCGTGGACCATGCAGTGTACATTTAACGATTTACAAGGTGTGGGCCTACGTACGTGTAGTCTAGGTGCAGATTCGGATATTCGAAAGAAAAAAAATCGTCTGACATTCATTTGAAAGAAACTAACGGGCTACAATATTAGGGAGCACACCTACGAATCCATGCCGCAACAAAACCGTCTTGCCAGGGCCTTCAAAATATCCGTTCCTTGCTCATCATTCTGTGCATGGTGTTAGCTATTTTACTGGGCGGTTCCGTCCCTTAATACCAATTGAGAGTATTAATTATGCGCAAAGCAATTGTTATTGAAGTGATAAATCCCCACGTAAAGTTTATAAGTGACAATCTCCGACATTCATACGTGGGGCGCACTAGTGATTGCCTTTCCATGTACGCTAACAATGTTTTTGAGTGACCAAAATCCCCACCCTGGGGCCGAAAAACGTGACCAAAATTGACCCCGACATCAGACCTGCTGGGGCATGCAGCACAGGGAGGGGTGGTAATCGAGGGCCATTACAGGGGAAAACATTTTGATAGGCGCATGATGTACCATGCTGCAGATATCCGAAAGTAAGGCTGCATTCGAATCAGTGGTCTCAGAGCTAGGTCTAGGTCTGCACCCATTGAAAACACGCGGGGACGCGCTGACAATAAACGTAGCCGTAGCCCTGGAAGCCAGTTTCGGCCGGACACGGCCTCATCCAAAAACTGTCCTGGCAGGCATTGGCGTGGCTGACGTCATCAACCGTGAACGCAGGGCAGCCCCAACTAGCAGTTGAGACACTAAACCAGTTTCTTGCTCTATGATTAAACCACGGACCATGGTTTAAACACCTCACCCATGTTTGTCAAAGAGAAAATGATGGGAAAGTACTAAAGTAGATATTACTCGATATACGCTGCGCACTCGTCCGGATCCGCTATCCCCCCCCGCCCCCCTGCCTAGCAGACCTTTATAGATCAATGATGTCATCGTTACTTAACCTCGTCTCCAGGGCTTCATTATTGTCAACCTCGGTTCCAAAATTGACAGACCTGCAGCGAACGTATATATACATGTAGTAGGGGTTTGTGTGCATTGATCTCCATATACACAGACTGTGTATATGGAGATCAATGGTTGTGTGTGCCGCTCGACGCGACCCATCGGAACGAGGTTGATCATATACACAAATACATGATGAAATGATGAAGTTAAAGTAATTTTTTATCACCGCCCAGCCTGCGCCATATTGACAATTATATGAGTCGTTCATCTACTCTAGTTTCGATAAATTTAGGCTACTGAATTACGAATATTATCGTGAACAATTTATAGTACGTTTTTTGGGTACTTTCCCACAGTTGTACACATTTTAATCCCAAATGCAAGAATCAGGAGTTGATATGGAGTTTGATCTCCGTTTAGACGACGACGACGACGAGACTTTTGATTTGTTTGGGGAAGTCAAACAGAACTTGAGTTTACAAGATCACCTCGACGTTACCACGTCCATGTCTTCTTTATCAACCTCTGTACCAGGAAGTGGGATGCCAGAAGAAGATATAAACCCTGCCAACATTGGCCTTACCAATTCAAACTTTTACGAATTACGAAGCACGCCCGTTGAAAGGTAGGCAGGACTGATGGGCAATGATAACCTGGACTGGCATGACTTGAGTCATTGGGTTGTCATTTAGGGCTGGAGGAAGTTTTTCACTTGGACCTGCAGCATTGGCACTTGGTAGGTCCAAAACAAATTTCGAAAATGTGCATTTTTGTCCCCGTAACACGCTAATTTCAACTGGAACTCACCCAAACCTTGCCTGGCATTAGTCCGACATGTCCGAGTAACTTGGACCCAACTTATCACCTTTTTTAACATTTGGACGTGGTCTGGCGCCAGACCACGTCCAAATGTTAAAAAAGGCGATAAGTTGGGTCCAAGTTACTCGGACTAGCCTGGCATAACCACTAAACAGGTCCTTGTAAAACGATTCAGCCTATAAATTGCAGTGAAAAAAGGAGGCATAGGCCCAACTGACAACCGTGCAGCTGTCCAGCGCAATTTGAGTCCCCCGCGCAAGTTTAAACTTGCGCGAGTGACTCCCGAAGCACGCAAATTACACCGCGCCATTTTAATTTGCGTGCGCACGTTACAACTTGCGCAAAGGCGATTGCAATTTGAGAACCTTGCAGGCGGGATTTTCATTTTGGTCGATTACCATGCACAGCGCGCGATCCAGTCGCTCTTGCTAGCTGGCTGCTGGCGTGGCGTCACAGGAAGCATAACACCCGACAACTGTTTCATGCACTAACTCACCCTTGCATCACAGCTGCGGTACTGGAACAGCAGCCGAAGGTGGCGGTTATCATACATTCATAGTGCAGTGTTATTTACGTTCATTTAAAAACAGGGACATTAAATAGTTAAGCCTTGTTCCATAATTAAAAAGGGGGTGGGAGACAGAAGAGGATATAATGATACATGAGATTCCAGAATACATGTACGCGTCCAACAGGACATACAAGCAAGCCCCCAACAAACAAACAAACACCCCAACAAACAAACAGTTACCAAACAATCCACACGGTCCCCTCAGAAAATGAATCATTTATCCCATAATCTCTCCCCCCGCCCCTTTATTGTCCCTGTCTTTAAATGAACGTAAAACTGCACTATGTATGATAACCGGCCAACCTTGGCTGCCGTTCCAGTACCGCAGCTGTGATGCGAGGGGTGAACCTCATAGTTAGTGCATGAAACAGTTGTTGGGTGTTACGCTTCTGTTTGACGTCATGTGCCAGCAGCCAGCTAGCAAGAGCGACTGGTTCGCGTGCTGTGCATGGTAATCGACCGCGCATTGCCATTCCTTAATTGTACACGCAGTTTGTTTGTGCACAAATCTAGCTCTGGGCATCATCATGGTTGCACAGTTGCGGTTATGCCTCCTTTTTTCACTGCAATTGTAGGCTGAATCTTCATCGTGGATCGTTTTCCACTTCAAGGACCTGTGTAGTGGTTATGCCAGGCAAGGTTTGGATGAGTTCCAGTTGAAATTAGTGTGTAACGCGGACAAAATTGCACATTTTCAAATTTTTTTGGTGGACCTGCCAATGCTGCAGGTTCAAGTGAAAAACTTCCTCTAGCCCTAAATGACAACCCAATGATAAAATTTATGGCTGGGTAACTCCAGCTAGGACTCACCCAAACCTAGCCTGGCAAAACCACTACTAGCTCCACTGAGTGGAGCGTTGAACTCTGGTACAGTCGTCAGGTGTGCAATTCAGCGCAACGCTGCGCCGTGCAGTTGGCAAGTGTGACTGGTATGGTGGTTTGCTGTGTGTGTATGGTAATTGACAGCGCTTTGCAGTTTGTGCACAAATCTAGCTCTGGGCACCATCATGGCCGCACGGCTGTCGGTTATGCCTTCTTCTTTTCACTGCAATTGTAGGCTGAATCTTCATCGTGGATCGTTTTTTTACTTCAAGGACCTGTGAAGTGGTTATGCCAGGCAAGGTTTGGGTGAGTCCCAGTTGAAATTAGTGTGTTACAGGGACAAAATTGAACATTTTTCTAATTTTTTTTGGACCTGCCAATGCTGCAGGTCCCAGTGAAAAACTTCCTCCAGCCCTAAATGACAACCCAATGATAAAATTTAGGGCTAGATATTAAAGTCTTGAGGAAACAAAGATTTTGGTATGGGTTTAAGTGTGGTTTTTGAGTCAACTCCATCCCAAAGTAACTCGGTCCATGTCAACTTGGTCGGAGGTCAACTCCGGCCCCAAGTCAACTCTGTCTCAAACCAACCCAGCCTCGCATGTATACAGTAATCCAGGTCATATTACAATAGACCTAGACATTATTGGACCTTTATTTACGTACAGTTTTTCATAGAGACCTACATTGTAATTACCTTTGACCAAGTTGAATTTGACCGATTTGACTTGACCGAGTTGACTTGGACCGGGTTGACAGTATGGTTTCCTGTCTTACTACCAGTATGCTCCACCCATTAACCTGATTGCTGATTTCATGAGCTGTTAAAACCTGTAGTGCGTGGGCTATCCTAATGGGTTGCATAAAAACACTGCAAATGTCAACATTTTTTCAAAGATTTATTTACATATTGTAACAATGAAGGAATTAAGCCATGAAAATAATTTGCAGAACAAAGATAATTTGGTTTCAATGAAGAAACTTATAATCAGGTATGTGTGTAATGGCCATCATGGCCAAACTCCTCCAAAAAAGTATATTTTGATGTTTTCTCCCTGACCCTACACTTCAGACCCTAGCCCTACCCTTTAAAACGGAGTGATTGGTCCAACCTTTTGAAGATAAAAGATATAATGCCTCATGTATACAGAAGTGAATTCAAACAAATATTTCATCCAGATTTGAGTCGGTGATCTGACAAACTGTAGGACAGTTGGCCTGGAATGACCCACCTGCTGTAAAAGGTGCCTGCTACTTTAACACATTTAGAATCTCCTGCTTGGTCATGTTTGTTTTGACATCCCCATTAAAAAGAGGGTTTTTAACCGTCCTTGGAAGTTTGGAGTTTACTACAGAGGTAAAACCGATGGTACTTCGGTGATGTTTTGAAGTTTTGATTCTTTTTCTTGTGTCATGAATTAAAATGATCTCTATTTGCCAAACATGTAACATTTTAGCTAGATACATGTAAGCCACAGTTTTTAACCAATGAAAGCAATTGAAATCACATAGAATAATTTAGATATATACTTTTTAAATTTTGTAGCTCTGTTTTACAAAAGGAATTTTCACCAAGCGCCATGTCTACAAGAACAAATTTCAAACAGGAACTGATGAGGCAGCATATGCAAGAAATAGAAAAGCATGAAAACAGACAGACTCGTACATCACCTATGTTATCTTCACCTGCTATAGACCTGCCAAAGCTGTCCACAATTCCAGAAGTTCCAACAAATGTTCTGAAGGTATGTATTTTGCACAAAAAAAGGCCAAAAAATAATTAATAATTCTGCTTCCGGTTACCCGACCGACCCTATATTTAGGCTGCGACCTTAAAAATTGTATCGGCAATTAAAAAATCAAAAAATAAAATAATGATTGAATAAATAAAAATAGAAACCTGTTGTCTTTTCTGTCTTCACAAAATACCTCTCAACAACCCTTTTGCGTCAAAAATTTGCTTGTATTTATTTGTTTTCTTACATTCGCTATTTTTTTCGAAAGAAACCTCCGTTATTTTGACTACTTTGCAATTCGATGTCACGGTGACTTTAATCACGTGCGTAAACCTAGCTCAATGCAGCGACGACTGGTTCCTGCTGCGCCGCGCAGGGGCCAATTTAGAAGACATGATGGAAATGCGGTAACTACAAATGTAGTGTGTGCACGGCTATGTGATCGATAGCGCTAGCATGGCTATGCATTCGGCACGTGCACTGTCAACTGGTCGAATTCGACATCATAAAAAATGCCAAGAAAACACAGATGGAGAAAGAACATTTTTACAAGTTAATTCACAGAATTGATCTAGCTTGTCTGTGTATGACGCATTTTCGGTGTTCAAGAGTTCATTTTGAGATCGCACTACTCGTATTTGACGTGATACAGTGCAGCGTGTTTCCCGAAATTTTCGACTGTAAAAAACGAGGTCTGTTGGCTGCGCGCCACAATGCACAGTGCATCACACACTCCGGAGTTTTGGCCAGCTTCCCGTCTTGACTAGCGTTGTGCATATGGTGCGAACGACCTGAATTTTCCATTATTGTTTACGAATTATCGAACGTAAATATATTGACAATAATTAAGGTAGGTTTTATTTACTTTTTGTGGCCATTTTGTGTATAGCTTTCGTAGTGCAATGGAAATAGTTCAGGCTAAAACTTCGCATATAATTGAGTACCCCATTCAATCTGCATAAAAAAAATTTGCCAAAAAAAAAAAATCTGACCGACCGACCCAGAAGCAGAACCTTTTTTTTTTGGCCTAAGCTGATGTACATGTTGTGTAATGTAATTATAATTGTCTGATAAGTGATTGGTTGAAAGTTCTGTTTTACTGTTTGACAATATACAACTTAACAATAAATTATAGTACAAAAAATTCAATTTACTGAATAACATTATTTCAAGACAGTATCTCCTAGAATATAGAGACACACAATTAGACACCATAACCCCCAGTAAACAGGTTAAAAAAAAAAATAAAGTCCCTGGGATAAGGCCATTTAATCGCAAAATGGTATTATTAATCTTAATATTATTTTCTATTGTAGGATACCTTGGGACATCCAAAAATGCTGCTCTTAAGTTGCACAGCCAGTACTTTTGCCTTCCAGCTCCAAAAAACCCTGTTATTTTGGGACTCATTTTTTGAGAAACAGCTAAAATCATATTTTGGCAGAGATGAAACGTTTCAGATTTTAATCTGAAATCAGGTGTTTTTTTTTACTTGTCCACTGAAATTTCAGGGTTTTTTAACAATACCACAAAAATGATTATTTTACAATTTTCCATTTTTTTTTTTTCATTAGGGCCCTATATTTTTAGAGTTTTTTTGCCAAGGCCAGTTTCATCTCTGTTTTGGGCCACTTCTCTCTCAAAAATGATCTCATTGTTACTTTTTACCATCCTAATAGGATGGTTAAACATTAAAAAATATGGTTGGTCCCAAGTTTATCCGCATTCTTGTTCCCAAAGAGGTACCGGTATATTGCTTCGAGGACACCCCCCCCCCAGGGCTCGAAATATCCACTGGACCGTGTCTAGTAATTAGTCATGATTTTACAGTATGCATTAGACTGTCATTCATTAAGTATTCCATAATAATTTGGTAGCTTTAGTAATTCAAGCTCCAATTTTGTTCATCAGGAATTTCGACATGCATACAAAGCTGGAGCGAAAACTATGTTGTGGATACCAAATGCTAAGAGGCCCTAAAAATGGGACTCTCTGTATCTCTATCACAAAAATGGTCCCTTTTCCCTCTATTGATCCCAACCCAGATTCCATTAAACATAATCAGGTACATGTATTTTTAATGGAATTTGGGTGGGTAAACTTGAAGGAAAAGCGACCATTTTTGTGACACAGAGAGTCTTGTTTTGTAGGGCTTCTTAGAATCTAGGATTTACAACATAGTTTTAGCTCCATTTTGTGTCAAATTCCGGATGAGCATTGGAGCTTGCGTTTAATACTCAAGCTAATAATTTGGTAGTTTTGTTTTATTATATTGGCTAATGCTGTATCATCCCTAGGTTTCATCCCAATCGGATTTGTACAAGTTTTCAAAGTATAAGGATTCGAAGATTGCACTTTTGGTAATGTATGATGTCACGTGACACATGATGACTTCATCGTGATAAAAATCTTGGGGTCCAAGTGGCAAAGTGTACATGTAAGTATGCATGTACAGTCGACTCGTTATTACGAGGTTCTCTGGACTTAAGTAAATATACCCGGTACTTGTATGTTTGGGTAGGAAAAAGTGCACAAAACCTATGGAGAGGAGTCTGAAAAAGGGGAAAAGAAAGAAGAAAAAAAAGGAAGTGTGGATGTCATGTACTTTCCAGACATGCCAGACATCAACAATTTCAACGGTAGTGACAGGTGTCCTCAAAATGAAAAGGAACGGAACATACTGTACATGTAAGCCTTGGTAATAGTGGAACATGCAAGTAAGTACATGTACTACCGGTATGAGCAGTATGGGAATTTCTTAAAAATGAAAACACTGTACCGGTAAGTCAAACCATGTTCATTGAGTAAACTGTTGTTACAGAGAAATATAAAGACATCGCTGTACTGTCCTTGCTCTAAAAAGAGTTTTCTGCTGCCCTTGCTAGAAATGCTTCAGGGACAGGATATATATTTAAGGGTTGTGGTAATGCTAATAATAAGAATTTACAGACAGGAAGATGACATCATCCATATTCTAATTGCCCCCTCCTCAAACTGCATGTATACATGCTGTGCTAGTTGAGAAAGTGGTCACTCCGTCCCAAGATCGCACAGCGCTGGTAGCTTGTGTGGTCTGCTCTTAAACCTTCTTTACTTGTAAGTGGTTTTCAACGGCTGGTCCGTTCAAGTGAATTTAATTAAAAATGTATGGTGGAATAGCAGTTATGCTTCCATACTATGGACACCAGCCTCATCAACACCATCTCCATGCACACCATCACCCCTATCACCAGGTAAGAAACTACTTGTTTCCTAGAAATCTGATGATACCCCAATCAGCATACATTTACATAGAAAAGTACAGTTGTGGTTGCAAAATAAGAACCAATCGAGGGTTCATGTACTCACCCAAGAAATTTTGTGGACCTCAGAAGAAGTGCAACCATCTATCTCATCGTGTGTAACTTGTTTGGGTGATGTTCGCGCGTGCGTACTACACCCGTGCGACAGTTCCACGATTGCTTTGTTAAGCGCATGCGTAGTAGACTGTCGCACGGGTAACCCGTGCGACAGTCTACTACGCATGGGTATTTACCCTGTGCGTGAATCCTCGCGCGCGCTTGGTAAACAGCAAAAATAACATCTGGCACGTGATGGTGAATTGACCAGTGAGTGTTCGGCTCTCAATCATGAATATGTATGAGGTATAGTAATATGCAATGGAACGCCGCTGGTATACTGAACGTTCGGTATACCGAACATCATCCTTGGCTCCCAGTTTTTGTGTAAAAAAACATACCAAACATTGTTGTTGAAAAAATTCAACAGATTTACAAAAAAATACCAATCATACCGGTATGTATACAAAATGTATATTAATGCTGTTTGGGCCATTTTAATTCCCAAACATCAGATGACCAATATACATGTACATCGTGTTTGAATGTTGAAGAGTGATAGGTGGCTAGCATTTCCCCAAGGAATAGAAGGGAAAGCCACCTGTTGCTGGAGTTTTGAAATGACTGCGTGTGCTCGAGAAATGCCAGTTCACTATTGGTAAAGAAGGGTGCCGCTGATGTGAAACCTGTGGTGAAAACCACCCGTGGTAGTTTTTTTTCCTCAAAGCTTAGATTTTGAAAACTATTTTATTAAATTCTCCATTCATAATTTTATTTAATACCACTTTACAACCGCGATCTTCAAAAAGCCTTATAAAAAACAAATTTTGATATTAACTTTCTACTAATTTCTTCATAAAAATATTACTTAAAATAAAATTTAGAAGTACCTGTACATGTACCGTTCAAGAAACAATTTTGCAGCCATACATCAAAACAGCAAAATAGAGAGAAATGAATAAATTCGCTCGTACCCCTGCCCTACAAACACGCTGGGACAGGCTGATGATTTTACGCTCTGATTGGATAGATTTTGCTTGACCTGTGACTTTCAAGTCATCACGGCCACGACCCTGCAAGGATTTAAACAGCCGTTAAGTGTTGAGACCGAGTCATCACCCTTTTATTTCCATTCACAAAGGTTTTTTTTTTTCATTGAAAAGAGTAATAATGTAGGAAAATCTATAAACAAATTCTGTTTTGTAAATTTTCAATTCCTATCACTTGCTCAGGCTCCATTTTGAATTCAAGATGGGTCAAATTGGATATTATACGACGGCGCAAGATGTGTCCACATGATCCCCAATGAAAAAGAAATAACATCCGGTATGGAATACATGTATGTTCATTTCTGTGAGAAAGTTTTCAGATAGCATTTGCGCGCATTGGAACTGCGGTCTTAAACAGCGGCAGCCAGATTTTTGAATACAAACATGTAACCCCACTTCCTTCACAAGATTCTGTGAAGCTCATCAGAGTGTCCCAGCACCCTGTTTGCAGGGCAGGAGATACGAGCGAAATGAATAAACACTTAACAAATCCAGTCAAAAAGGGCACAAGAGGGCGCTATTTAAATAGACAGACTCCATTTTAATAACCTGTGGCTGAAAATTGCTATACCGAACGATCACTATTGCAAACATTTTCTGTGGATCCTGCTATGTTCATTAGCTTGGCGTTCTACTGTACTTACATTGTACTATGCAGGGGGTTTGGTGGAAATAACGAAGTACATGATAATGATTATAGTGTATTGTTGTTTGTCGCATTGTGTTTTCAGTCTAGCACTTAATAAATTGGATGTGCTTAGGTTAGAATTTAAAGAAAAGATAATATACACGTATTTGGTGGTTTTCTTTTAAGTTGAACTAAGAAATTGACTGGAGCAGGGTTTGAATCTGCAACCTGCAGATTATCATTCTATGTTGGCTGTTCCCAACTTGGGGTTGGCTGTTCCTAACTTGGGGCTGGATAGGATTTGTGTAGTATGAAAAGAATAGATATACTGAACAGCACCAGTTGTCATTAGTGTGTGAAAAAGGAAACAAGTCGGCCTAGTCAGGCCCCAAAAAGTTTTGCTTCCAGTAACTGACTTGTGTAGCCCAACCCTACACTTTTTTTTATTAGGTTAGAAATGATTGCTCGAAAACCACATTCACAAAACTTGGTGTCTCTTTCTGTGAATATATTTTCATTTTTCATATTTTATATTTCAAGGTCTTAACGGTATTATTACATACAGCACAGCTTGCTTGCTGGTGGTGCATGGCACACCGCTTCTGTAATCTGTATGACATGTGCTATACGCTAATACTGTGCAATACAGACAGTGTTGGCCATTATTTCTACATAACAGACATTACTGTGTACTGATGTACCGGGTATTTGACTTAAATTTTCCTTGATTATTCTGTATTGTCAGCCTCAAATATTTTTCTGTTCAGTTTTTTCAGCAATTTTTGTAGGTTATTTCCCGGTGCCAGTTCTGATTGCTTTAGACGAACACATACATTTACATACATGTTACCAAAAGAGATTAGAACAATGGGTGATAAGGACTGATGCAGGCTGGTAAGAATTTGCCAGAGCAAGGGCTTGCTAGAGCCTGCAAAAACTTGTGAAGCTTCGTTGTAACATTTCCGTGTGTGTATGCGTTCATAAAATTGCATTGCCTTCTCCAACATTTCCATCAAGAGAACCTGACCTGAGACTCAATGCTGCTTCCATCCCAAAATTTGCATTTTTTTGGCACAGAAACTATTTGTAGGAGTGTTAAACATGTAGATACAGTAAGGATCAACATTACATGTATCAAGGAAGAAATGCAGCACAGGGTATTTTACTGAGGAGGGTTGGTGGGGGATTGGCAAGTAGAGTCTCAATGTTGTATTGTTTTAACAGTCCTTGGGTGGGACATCCATCCGCTAACTACCCCAATGTGCACATATGCACATGAAATTACAAAAAAAACCCTCCATCACCATTTATATTCATGGGTTGCCGGAAAGTACTTGAACCTCCCATTTTGGAAGGCCTGAAAGGTTTTATGAATGGATTTTATTTAAAAAGTAATTTACCCACTATAGGTAAATAAATGAAATGGTGATAAAATTGATAAACAAATTTACATGTACCGGTACATGTGTGGTCAAATACAAAGAATGGTAGCCCTTTTATTTATAGTATCCTATATTGCTACTAGGTTATAAATATCAGTGCCCTGAGTCTCTACATGTACCGGTAAGTCTAATAAAAGCACAAAGTGGAAGTTGAAATGACTCATGCATCTTCTAAGTGACTCTATTTCCATGCCCGCCTAATACATACATGTACATGTAGCTGAAATTGTTGGGCTTCCAAAAGTACTCTTTAAATTGTAAAAGTTGTATTATGCAAGTTTTACTTTTACCTTCAAGAATCATTAAGAATGTTTATAGCAACTTGTGAAAAATGTCTGCACTGCTCATATAATCTAAAAATCCTTACTGATCATGATCAGTTTTAGTTGATACATGTACATGTATGCACTTGGTTACTGTCAGATGCTGTAGAAAATAACAGGAAATATGTAATTGTGTGAGGTTCACGAGGTCACTTTGTGGTAAAGTGAATCATTTTCTACGAGCTGCTCCTGGTCATGCTTTGTATGTCTGCATGTTTCAAGCTATAATTTATTTAATAATTTGCAAACATCGAAAAATAAAACTACCAAGTTTTTACGAAATACCTTACTAGGATGTTGGTAAATGACAGTCTCAAGCATCTTTTAAAATTATGGCACCTGGTGTGAAGTCATTTTCGGCCGACCAGCATTGGAAAAACCTAACTATTTTTCAACTACTGCTCCAAATTTACCATTTTTTTTCAGTCCAAATTTTGTTTCCTATTGGTTACATGTTCATGAACAGGTGCAGGCCAGCTAGACTGGTTCCCTTGCCTTACAATTTTCTATCATCTATAAATTGATCCATTTATCTTTTGTGGAGTCGGGGAACCAGACTACTTGAACATTTTTGTTTTTCTTGGTTTTCCAACCTTTTCGAACACCAAACTTAAAAAATGTCAGTGTAACAATATTTGATCTATTACATGTATACTAACCTCTCAAATAGTTCATTTCTGAAAATTACAGCAAAAGCCAATGATGCACATTCCCTTTAACAAACTTAACCTGCAGGTGGACACATACACAGTGGCATAGTGGTGGCAATTCAACCTTTACATGTACCCCCTTTAAAAATAAAATGGGCGTGAGAATAAATAACATTACCCTGACACCTGTATTGGTCATTGGTGCATGTGCATGCACACTGGGGACAACTTTGATCATTGGGATTGGTTTTGCAAACCTCTGGCCCCACTATGTCCCCAACCCCTACACAAAGGCTCCCAGTCATTATTTAGGACAATGGTATGGAAGTACCTGGTTATGTTCGGTGAGTCTGAGAATGAGTGCTTCAAGAGAAGCTGCCAAACTCTGTCTCACTTCATGTAGGTTCACTTCACTCTGTTGAATTTGATCTAGAAGAAACAGGTAACAAGTAGGTGCCTCAGCCCAGCTTCAAAAATTAAAAACATGTACATGTACTGCATCCATTGTTTACAGAGATAATAGGAGACTGATTGGCTGATAATTGGTATAAGATCAGATGTCTCGCCAGAAACTTTGAATAGTGGAATTGCAAATGGCAGCCTCTGGCAAGCTGGAAACTTTGCTTCAGACAACTAATGGTTGAAAAGCTTTGAGAAGTGGGGGAGTTTAAGATGAACACCTTTCAAGCACAACTGCAGGAATCTGATCACGTCTGGAAGCTTCAAGGTGTCCAGCCCTTGGTGGCTTTCCAGTCTGTAATTAAAACAGTGGAGATGACTTTGTCACTTCGTCTGTCCTATGAGGAAAGACAGTGGAGGAAGAGACAGGTTTACAGACCATTGAAGAGAACGGACCCTGTGCAGTATTGTATACTTCTTAATTCTCCAAAAATCCCTACTGCCAAGGCATTGGGAAGAAATAGAGTCACAGGTGGACTTAGCATAGCACTGGTAACACAATGGTAGCACAGCCAGAATTTCCAAGAGGGGAGGATGATCAAGAAGTTGCATGTTATCAGAAAACAGTAGTGTATGCAAAATTGTGAGTGCTGTTTTCAAAGGCATCAGTGGTGTTGGAGTAGTGCAACCAATCCCTATGATGGGCATTGAAGTTGCTGAAGATTAACTTTTCATCAGCAGGGACCGACCAGGAGGTGACATTTTCAAGAGAGGTGACATATTCAAGCTTATTATGGTCTACTGTGGTCTATCGTGAGTAAACTACCATCGGGTCTGAGCAGCCACGGCAACAGCCTCCAGGATGCGATCCAAAACGAATACGTCTACGCAAATGGAACAGCAGTTACAAAATCCTGTACCAATAATTAAAAAGTAAATTATTGTTATTCATAAGATGGAATTTTGGGTCGGGTGATGTAAATCAAATTCGGTTTTGCCCTTCACCGATGTATTAACACCGTGTACTCAGTGTGTTACCTCCCGAGTGAAAGTTGGAAAAAATCACTCCGGTGGGACTCGAAACCCACAACCTCCTGCTACTAAAAAGCAGGAGAAATTACAGTGAGGTGGGAGGAAAAGCCCAGAAGAATATTCTGGGGAAAACCCACGGAATCAGGTAGGGACTGAAAACCCAATCCACACATTGGCCCAGGTGGGATTCAAACTCAGGTCACAGCGATGGAAGGCGATTTCAGTCCAAAGGTTACAAGCACAGAACAGGAACATTGAAACTGTACAGACACGCGAGACCAAAATGTACAATCTGAAAAATACCTACAATCCCCTGCATGCAAAGGCGCATAATTCCAAGGGAAAAGTGTATTGGCATACCGGCTCCTGCAACGTGACACTTGCACTGATGACACTTACTCTCACGCGCCTATGTGCTGACCACAAAAATTGACATCGTGGCAGTACAAGAATTCAGAAGGTTAAAAACTGGCAATCTGTCAGTTAACGTAGAGAAAATCGGAGAGAAACCCATCATCTATGATTGGCACTGGTCAGGAAACAAGCAAAAAACGAATGTACGGTGTTGCCATCAGTGTGAAAAGATCCCCAAACACCATCATTCGTGACATCCACCAAGAAGACAGCAGGGTTATGTATATTCATGGACTTGACCCACTGGGGTATGAATTTGTGTGTCTTCAGCTTGTATGGTCCCGCTTCACTTGCCAGGAAATTAGTCAAAAAGGCTTTTTGGAGAAGTGTTCAAAAGCATCTCGAAACTACGCCTGCTGACTTCCAACTATTATAAGATGGAATTTTGCGTCGGGGTGATATAAATCAAATTAGGTTTTGCCCTTCACCGACGTTTTTTAAACACTGTATACTCAGTGTGTTACCTCCCGAGCGAAAGTTGGAAAAAATCACTCGGGTGGGACTCGAACCCACGACCTCCTGCTTTCTAGTGCAGATGTCTTACCACTCGACCACCGAGCCAACGGGATCGGTTGGCCGGTTCGAATCTGATGTACATAGCAGCGGGCACCGCATAAACTATTATAAGATGGAATTTTGCGTCGGGTGATATAAATCAAATTAGGTTTTGCCCTTCACCGACGTTTTTTAAACACTGTATACTCAGTGTGTTACCTCCCGAGCGAAAGTTGGAAAAAATCACTCGGGTGGGACTCGAACCCACGACCTCCTGCTTTCTAGTGCAGATGTCTTACCACTCGACCACCGAGCCAACGGGATCGGTTGGCCGGTTCGAATCTGATGTACATAGCAGCGGGCACCGCATAAACTATTATAAGATGGAATTTTGCGTCGGGGTGATATAAATCAAATTAGGTTTTGCCCTTCACCGACGTTTTTTAAACACTGTATACTCAGTGTGTTACCTCCCGAGCGAAAGTTGGAAAAAATCACTCGGGTGGGACTCGAACCCACGACCTCCTGCTTTCTAGTGCAGATGTCTTACCACTCGACCACCGAGCCAACGGGATCGGTTGGCCGGTTCGAATCTGATGTACATAGCAGCGGGCACCGCATAAACTATTATAAGATGGAATTTTGCGTCGGGGTGATATAAATCAAATTAGGTTTTGCCCTTCACCGACGTTTTTTAAACACTGTATACTCAGTGTGTTACCTCCCGAGCGAAAGTTGGAAAAAACTGGCTACATGCAATTTTGAAAATTGTAACACTGGCGTCCGCAATATCTTTTCAAGCCTTATGAATATTAATAACATTCCTATCCATTATGGTGTGCAGTAAACGATTGCAGAAAAGCCTCCTTCATGAGTTGTTAATTAACAAATATCACCCTTTTTGCTGGCTTCCATCGGTTGATACCAAGACCCATGCCATGCCACGCAGAGTGACGCTAGTGAATGTGTTAATATGCCCTTCCTCATTGTGTGCCGGGTCGAAATCGGTCAGCCGTAGCGCCTACGAAATTTTCCTTGGCGATGGTTCCAGGTGTAATACTAGCGTCCGCAACAACAGATTAAGCTGAAATTCGGAATATACTCAGATTAAGTATTAAAGTGTTCAACTACTCCTGAAATAACAACTTGGGTAAATTCCTAGAAATTTAGATAAATATATACATTTGGAGAAGTTTTCGAACGATTTCTTCCAGACTTGAAGTTCAGCTTTGACAGTAACCAGTATTGACATTTCAGCATCGATGACGGCGATTTTTTTCACTGACATGTACACGTAGCTTAGAATTTCTTCTTCAGTTATTATGTAACATTTTAATCATACCGAGCATATTTTCTGAGAAACACAACGTTCAAAGGCCATGTTTTTGGGGTTCACAAATTTTAATGCTCTGTTACAGCGTCTTAGTACGTAATCGGATTGGCTTTTCTTGACAACGACTGACGCTTGACGTAAAAGTACAATGCGGAACAGCGACCTCATGCGGCCACTATATGTAAATCATTTGGATCCAATCGAACACGTTGGTCCAAACAACAATGTGCATAAAAGTTTACCCCTGGTGGCGCTTCAGGGCCCCTTGAATAGGAAAACTGCTAATTTCGAACCCTGCTCTAGA
>JASAOE010001229.1:0-32103 GCA_029964075.1 Patiria pectinifera
CCCAAAAAGCAATTTATTGTGTATTCTGACTGTAAGGAACAACAAAGAAAATGACACAGAATACTTGTTTTAACAACTGTCAACAGCGGTAGTATACACAATATCTTTATTAACAATCCGGGTTGGGCAAACAATATGATTTATATAACCCACTTTTCTTAAAAGGCGGGCCTTCAAAAGGACTTTGTTGAATATTTTTAACTTTTTAACTGAGGTTTTATTGCTGGTGATGGTTGAAGACAATTGTGAAGACGATTCTTGAAATCGCATTTTTGGACGAAAGAGGTTTTAGGGTCATTGTGTTTAAATGGTAATATGCTTTGAACGGATTAAGCAATTTCAATATTTTTTTAACTAAAGGTAGCTTATGTAATTGTCTTTCCAGTCATTATTATTTTTGGCGCTATATTTATTTCAAATATGAAATATTTGGGGGGTTTGGGATCCACTTTTTTGACTCACCCATGAGACAACTCCGCAGAGTCAAACACCATGCATGCAAACTATTGCACAGACTAAACTACATTTCCTTGACATTATATAAACGGATGTAACTAGATACTGTTTTATTAAAGTTACATACCCCGTGTTCTTCATAAACAAATCGGATGTTTTCTCCTAACGAATTTGCAATTCGTATTTTTGTTTTAACACAGAAACTACTCTATTCCTATTTTGGGCGTCCGCTCTCAAAAATGCACGTCCTGTGAGAGCGGAATTATTGTCTGACAGCCAATAATTCGAATTTTGTAAAGAAATTATCCAATAACTAAACTTCAGTGGCTTTTTCGTTTGGTATCGCATTCAAAGGTGAATAACTTTTAAATTACTTGGAAAACAGCTTTTTAAAACAAATTCAGGGTGAAACTCCAAATGCACGGGGAATACAATTTTGGATGCTGATAAAGGAATATACATGTACATGTATTCGTCAGTTGTAATAACTTTGTTTTTGCTGCATACCTTGCTATTTTCGTCACTGGCAGCTAATGTGTACGCTCCAACAAATTGCTGGTATCTGCTGTTTTGTAGCAGAACAAATCCATGTTTTAGGCCACTTGCTGTATCATAAAAACAGAACAACAGGAACAAGGTTTCATTTGATTTCTCTAAATCACAAGGAGCCAACGTTGGAAGAATCACACATTTTCCCCAAACACGTCCAGATTATTGCGACAAGGTGGAGCTGAATCTAGCAACAAGGGTATGCCTGAGTCCAGTCAAGTCAGTTACCAATTTAAAATGCAAAGATTCTGAACATATAGTGGATTAACAATTAAAAGTAAAGTTTATATTAATGTTTGCCGTGCCACGAAGAGTGGTGTATTCACAATGAAATAGTGCACCCCGCTGTGTACACCAGACGCTTGGGCCAATTAGCAGTAATTCATAATCTATTATGACCCCGTCTCGGAATTTAGACACATTTGTAATACTTAACCGTATTTGTGATCTTTAACCCTTATTGATGCCATCCAATGTAATAAAAAGTCACGTGTTCTTTTGGTCAACTTTGGTGTAAAATTGGATGAAGCATTTTGAAGTCTCAAGAGAAACACTGTAAAAAAAAGTTGAGACAAATGGGTTGATAATTCGAGCTATGCTGGTCGAATTATCAACTGCCTACACTCTTGGGCAAACTCTTCCCAATAGTTTTTACCCAATTTAACCCAATATGAGGTAATTTCACACCAATGCTGGGTAAATTACATTGCCCAACAGTGTTTTATCCAACCTTTTTACAGTGAAGAAGCGCGACAAGATGTCAAGATAATTTTACTTTTTACTTTTATAAAAATATAAACATATACTGTGCCGACTCGATGCCCAAGATGGCCTAGCTATGATTGTGGTCGAGTCAATTCATAGGAAAATTTCAGTAAAGTCAAGTCAGTGTCAGAGAGGCAAAGATATCTTCCTCCTACCTGCTGCCCGTTTGCTCTCTAACTCTATCACAGAGACCCTGTCCAAGGGGATGGGAGGCCTGTACACAATGAAGGAAAAGCCATCCTTCTTACGTGGGACAGGCGGCGTGGCAGAGATTGTCATGCCGTCTGGAAGTGACTTTTTCTTGACGTTATTCTTTCGGATTTTGCTGATAAGTAGCATGTCATCAAAGAGGAAGATATACATCTCTGAAGATTTGGTTCCATCTGTGGATGCAACATAAAGTTAGTTCTTGTACTTGTCGAAAACAGAAGCCTGTTTCTAGTGAAATTGTTTTGGTGAATCAAGTTGCTCAAACACTAGAGTCTTGAATTAAAACAAATACAGATCGTACCGATCAGTGTAAGTGGTCCCTCATGTAGAAGCGTCCTTTTAGTGCTGGCAAGCAAATTGCTTTTTGACATCTTGGCTACCGTGTCCTTGAGAAACTATGGGGAGAAAAAAAATCTATATTACAAAAAACAGTGTGCATTTTGGCTTAAAAATAATATCAATTCAAATGTTGCTTCCTCCTATTATGTGAAGGTGTTTTAGTTGTGCCAATGAAGTGAAAAGAAGGCAAACTTCAACCCGCAAGTAGCGCACCCATGGGCGGGGGGCGCTTGAGCCCCCCGCTCCAAGAGGTTGACATTTTATTTTTAGTCCCACGATTTGACCTTGGTGACATGTATGTGGCCTACTTTCGAGTAGTATAATAGGGGGATAGTGGTGCCACCAACGTCAAAATAGTCCCCTCCCCCCAAAAATAGCAAGACATTTGTGATTTTTTGTCTGTACGAATTATTTATTGGTTAGAATCAATCATTTCGTGCTAAAAAACCCATTTATTTTAGGGAAAATATGTACATAGTAAACAGGGCTAATTGAAACTAGTCCGTGCAGTGTATATACAAAGCAATCCATTTACAGATGAAACTGATTGTCTACGACAACAGGCCGGAGTCCAATTTTAAATGGTGGGAAAAATAGTAATCCAAGATTTGGATTGCGCCACTGCAACCCGCGAACAACATTCTTTTTCAACACGTTATCACTGGCATGTGACCGCTTACCATTCCCAGTCAATAATGTCGTGTTAAATTCCGGGGTGTGGTGGGGGGGGGGGGTAGGGGTTGCTGTTCATGACGCAAGCATGTTGGTATATGACATTCTGGGTTTCTATTGAAATGACATAGCATTAATTTTCCCATTTTCTTCAGAAAAGCAGAAAAGTGGATCGAACTATTTGACAACAACTGAGCATTCCACCTTTCTGCTTTTTGGATACCAGAAAAGCAGATTTTACTTCGGCGGCTGAAAAGTGGCCATCTGCTTTCCTGCTATCAGAAAAGCAGAGAAGCAGATTGATTGTATTTGTACATCTGTGCAGTCATTTGTAGTGTATGGAGGGCCCCGATGGAAACCAGTTTTAAACTGTTTGGACAAACCCTTGGCAAAAAAAAATGTAATAAATAAATAAGTTCTGCATGGAGCAGGCAGATAATTTGCATCGAACTTTTATTTGAATAAGCCAGTTCGGCATTTGAACTGCGCATGCGTGTAGGCCTATATCAAGATTTGACGAGTTTCCTTCCGTTATTACCCGTAAGCGTGCAAAATCGTAACAGGTAACCAGCAACAATTGTCTTGTTCTGAAGTACAGTAAGCACACAGTTTGGACAACGAAGTATTTTACAGGTGTTTTGCAGAATACAGATTCGGTAACTACGTCTCCATATACTCTTGTTTGCGTTTATCTGCCGCGCTTATTCCGAAGTACTATTGTAGAACCTTGTTATGCACATGGCAGTTGAAATACCGATTTGGTTACTGGGAATATTATATGTTGTGAAGATACTTTCTACAGTTTTTATCGGATCTACTAATTTCATTCCGCAATCCGCATTCCCTCAACAACTTCCTGTTGACTGTATCTCAGTTACTAATATTAAAGGTTTTGCTTGAGGTAAGTTGAAACTGATCAGGAATAACTATCTACAAAGGACATTAGTGAAACGTGGAAACAGCTGAAAAGCTACAGGCAACAAGTGATGTAAAAACAAATTTTCAGGATGGAAATATTTTCATAAAGTGAATCGCCAGTAAGGAATTCGCTGGAGGAAAATCCTACCTCGGGTACAGATACTCTGGGGTCCAGTTCTTCAACCTGTGGCCACGTGATCATCTGCTGCAACTCTCGCAATCTCTCGAAGTTGCCAAGCCACTTGACCTTACCGTCCAGTTCATCTGTGGCATCCAAATGACAATTTCCGCTTATTCATTATTCATCGACACAATCTGAATGGTAACTAAACCCTAGACGATGGAGTCTCATAGTTGGCATATTGGACAATGTTCAATCAGTTTCTAAGCAACTGCAAAGGACAAATACATTGAGCTTGCCAGAGGTAGGATTATTTTAAAATAGGAATCACTGAACCAATGTACTCCGCTATAGGGAAAATAACCCAGTTTAACCAAAGTTCAGTCATAACATAACGCCCCCCCCCCAAAAAAAACAACAACAACACACCACCCAAACTAAATTAGAAACGACGTGTTTTTTTAAACCTGGTTTTTATCACCAACTGCACTTGTCATTGATTGTAGCAAATGTAGCAACACCCATTTTTGTGATCTGTATGCGTGCAATGACGTCATCAAGAAGCACACAACACTGAAAGAACGGTCAGAAATTTTGACTTTTTTAGTAACAGAGGGGAATGTCACTCGTGCCCTTCGAGCTTTGACATAAATACATAATGACAAGTTTTATTTACAAGCCTTTGCAGAGTATCGTGAGCATTTCACAGTGCAAGACCGCTTTTTACTTCCGTACATGATACCTTATAACGTTGAAGGATTGTGAAATATGCGACACTTCCCCGGGGAAGCTGTAAACGAATCTCCCAAATATTATCGTGTTACTTCTAACTGAATTAAGTGCGGCGAATTTCACAACCGGTGTGTGATATCATCTGAAATTTCTTACAAACAAGAGCCATGGATATACTGCCAGGTATTCTACGTATTTGATGATGTTGCTACGCTATAGCAGGACGTTTTAAAACTACAGTGACGCAAGTCACGTTTATTTGACGAATACTTTCGACATTGACAAAATGAAGAAAAACAAATGTTAGGAAAAACCTGATAAAAATCAGTATGTTGTATTAACAAGAAAAACAAATATACACATAATAAGTTTATCAACGTTTAGATTTTCATTACCGTGGGTTCTTATGTGTTTTTGGTCGATTTTTTTGGAATAAAAATAGGAACAGAATATTAACACGACTTTGAATTCCCGTAATTAATGTTAAAGTGTGTTTTTTTTTTATTGGAAATGAGTTCATCCAGATCATTAGTCTGCCTCTGCAAGTCTATTTTTCAACATATATAAATATATTTTTTTTAGGGGGGGGGGTGGGGGCGGGGTAATGAGGTATGAATAGTTCTCCTCTGGAGAACCAAACCAATGTGAGATTCAATTGATGAAAACGTAATACATGTACATTGCATTTTGTTAAAATTAAGTATTCGTTTTGGTGTATTTCAACTTTGAACACTCAAAACGGAGTGAAACACCTATAGAAAAGGCACGGTAAATAACACATGACATCACAGTCACGTAACATACATACAACCTGGCTGGGATATTCAACGTAACTACACAGTAAAGCTAGTTGACATTTTCTTTTTAAAGGGATGCATCTCTTTATGGAAAATAGCTCGACCGTCATGCACTGCTCGTACACCAAAAAGACTGGATTTGAAAATGATGCACATGCACATTATGTGTACTTACTCAATGCAACTTCGACGGCCTGCAGGGTTGTGTTCAAGCTGGCGCGCTCAATAGGGTCATCTGTGCGTTCCCGTATGTCTTTCAAAAGCAAGGGGTACTTGGTCACGTGCTGGATGGGTGCTACCATCAGGTCGGCAAGTTGTAATCTTTTGCATCGTGTGTCCTGTTCGCAAAGCTGGTGTCAAAAAGGCTCACATTTAAAGCAGACTAAAATCTGTAGCTGGGCTTTGAGCATGAAAGCGGATTGGAACTGTTTCGCGTATAGGGCACATTTAACCATCGGATAATTTTCCTCCAAGTTTTGCCCTATTTGGATCCTAAACTGCCATCATCTTATATAAAGTGCACGACTTTGTTTAAGCTTACATAGCGATAACAACATGGCTACTCCTGACAAAGAACACAATTTTGAAGGCTATGGAATTGTTCAATGAGCTATAGTTTTTTTGAGGGTACGACGGAGACATAAATTGTGGTAAAAATGCATGTGTGATAATAGTAAAAGTAATCGAAGTTGTCAGGCGAAAAGTTATTCATCGCATTTTACTATACAAGCCTGCTTATACAATAATTCTGAAAAACAAAATATTACAAAATCCCCACTTACTTTAAAAGGCAACTTTGATATTTAAGTCCAGACGCTTTTAAAAAGACGAATAAACTGTAAAAGATCAGGCTTTAGAAACCAAAGTGTAAGTAACCTTCTCCGTCAACTTGCCCTGATGTTAAACTTCGATTTTCTGTTCGATGGTGGTTTGATTGATTCACACGGTAGCAGGCTCACCTTCACAAATTCAACGAAGTCTTCGTGTTTTTTTAGGTTGTCAATGTAGTGCAGAGCAGATGAGTAATTCATGCAATACCTCTGATAGGCTGGACACACACGGTTACCAAACTATTAAAAAAAATAAGACAAAGAAATGTTTCTAATGTAATATGAAAACAAAGGTAATTGTACAAATTATAAAAGAAAATCATACTGACGTGCAAAAAACCTTGTGGTCTTCTAAGAATAAAGTTGTTTTAGGACACCGGCCTCAGCGTAAGACTACTGCTGAGATAGATAGATAGATATATAATGTATAACTGCGTTATATAACTCTTGAAGCTTTGCATGGCGAATAGGATAAAATAAGAAACATTTGCGGGTAACGCCATGTGGAAAGAAATAACTGCGTTATTTCAATATGTTGAAATCATACGTCAATGTCTGTCGAAATATTGTCAGGCAGTTTACATAATTGCCCCATTTAGCAGCACAGATACTCTGGCTATATATATATATTACAATATTGTAAATTATCATTAAACCGTTGTCCATTAATTGCCTACCATTGCAAAGGCAGTTACTACTGCATCCGTATGGCAGAAGTCTGTTCTGCTTGCTTTTGCCAGAAGCATTCGGATGAGATCTCGACAAAACGAGGCACTGACCTACACAGATAAAGCCAATATCACACAAAATACGTTATCTTCCAAGGTAATTTGGTGACAAAAGTGAAGGTTCCCAATGGAACTTGCAATTAATAATATAAACCAGTGGTGTAACTACGGGGAGGCATGTGGGGCACAACACCCCTGCTAGAGGCCTGTTCCCCTCCCTTGTGCTCTCCCTATAACCATCGAGTACCAATCCAGACATTGAGAACATGTGCTTGCCTTGCCCTGTGTGTAATTGGACGACAATATTACGCCACTGACGTGACCTCTCTTTAGATTAGACTTGAAAGAATATTATATATATGTCAACACAAACAATTAAAATGTTCGACGTCATACGGGTAAAGATTTCATCATTATGTCTAACAATATCCGAGTCCAACACGTTCATTGTAATATGAAGAAAAAGTTAATATCAATGGAGTATCTACTCATGTACTTGCATTTTTGATATAATGATTGTTTGATTTCAATCATTGCAACGTACCTGGCTGAGTTCGTCTATATTTGCGAATATTTTAGCAGGTTCGATGTACATAAGGTATCCCTCGCATTGTAAGGCGCGGAGAGGCTCCTGGAATACCTTTAACAACACAATACCAACTTCAGCTGTTATACTTGCGTCAATAAAACATGTCACTATATTATAGAAAAGATGTGTAAGCTCAACTGTCTAGAGACTAATTATAGATGTACATGTACAATGGAACAAAGACAAGCAGCACTCGCGGGAAGGGAGGATTCACACCAGAGATTATTTGTGATACTAGAAGTGTTTTAACAATCAGAAGGCCAGGTGCAATTTCCAAGCAAGGTGTTAAATGCATCGAGTGGAGGCCTTCAGAGAATAAGCTACGGCTTTTTAAGCATTCCGCATTATGTATTTTTTCTGGGATTCAAGGATGACAAATAATGCACATATAGGAAACATGTACTTATAGGCTATAGTATTCATAACATTATGTTGACAAGTCCGATGTACAAAGCCAGTAGTCTTGCAATCTGTAATTAATATGTTCACAACCTACCTATATAGGAAAAGCCGTGCATGTTACAGAAAAGGCAGGATGTCAAATAATTTGAGGAATTGATGGAAATTATGTTGTATAACATCTTTATGTTGATACGAAAAGTTCCCAAATATATTTTGAGCCCACTATTGATGAATAAAAACAACAACACGCTATTATGATGACTTTCATGGTATCACTACGTAAAGATGTATGATGACCATTATGAGTGCTGGTAAGGGTCTTTTGGGACTGCGGGAGTTTATGGGTTATATAGATATATTTTAAATATAGTTGAATTCTTACATTTTTCAAGACGAGGATGTGTTCTATGAGGTAGACGCACTCGCTATGAAATAACTCCCAGACCTTGTCTCTTCGTTTCACTTCCTCTTGAGAGGGCGAGTGCACTGAGTTGTTTGTGTTATTGTTTTCGACTTCCATGATTACATCCCGCCAATGCTTGTCCTGATGCAAATGGCAGAAATTATAAAACAAGGAGAAATGCATCAACAGAAAAGAAATCTAAGGGTTAAAGGTGCCATTGTAAGTACCAGTGCCACATGAGGAACATTATAATGAAGAAATACGTTCCATGTGAAGATAATCTCCACAAAACGTAAACGCTTGTCCAATATTCACTGTTTATTTTATTTAAAATAACTAACAGTGAGTTGATAAAATGTTGATGAGCTGATGATATACTCACTTTGTATGCTGCAAATTCCAAGTCATCTTGGTCTCGTATTTTAAAATTTGTAAAAACCGTGGTGATATCGTCAATCATACTCTTGTCTTTGTCTTTACCCTATGTGAAAAAAAGTACATAACATAAAATTATGAGTTTAGTATTAAATAATACAGAGAATGTAGACAGCGGCAACAACATTCACGGCAACAATTATCATTATCGTCGTCTACCCACTAAAAAACAAACAAGGAAAACTCCTTCCTTAAATTTTGTTTTTCTCTGAAAAGCGGCTTTTGAAAATAGCAAAGTTTTTCTTGCTTGTTTTCTGGTTGATATGTAGGTAAATCTATATTAAAGTTAACGTCTTTTTAAATATTAGGCCATAATTAATGCTGAAAACATAACAACACACAACAAAACATTGCAGGAAAAAGGTAACAAAGAAATAACAAACATTTTTAATCTACTCATCTTTTTAAAAACTGCTTTTCATACTTGAAAGATAGCATTCGACACATCGCAGTATTTTAATCAGTATACGTTAGGCATATGTACTTACAAATTTCTTCTTGAATAGAGCATGCAGCTTCTTTTTGGTTTCTGCGGACAAAGGCACAGATAAAATGTGTCTGAATTCCTTAATAACTGGGATATATAACGGTCTGATAATTTACCCAAAACATCTTTTTCTTTTAGTATAAACTTGCTTTGAATGTGACTAAACATTTCCTTGCTTGTCCACGCAATAATCGTCTTAATCCAATCTTCACCAAATGTATAGACAAATTAAAAAAACACCATGAAATAAGAAAAAAAAACAGGTTAATGGCAAAGGTAAGTCATCATTGACAGCATCGCTAAATTCCATCATCTCAAGGGAACCATGGCTTCTTCCCTTCTCAAACAAATCTGAGAGGAATTCCCCAGGACATTATTTACCTGCGCCGTCGTTATTATCTTGGTCCAGTTGGTTACTCTCAAAGCATGCTGTGGCGCTGGCCTCGATGAAATCTTGGAGAAGAAAAACAGGAAATTAAATATCGTCTTAACAAATTGAATGCAAGCAAAGCATGTTGGTGACTTTGTAAGGATTGATTTGAGATTGGTTTGTTGTTTTCTGGATAGAGTGAACGCTAGTAAATTACCGCAATGTATCACAATCTAATTTGGAAACCAACTTCAACCGTTAAATGCCATTATGTGTTTTCTTTGCAGTTTCAATCACAACTATTTTATTTATGAATGCTAAAACTTTCGTACAGAAAAATTAATTTATGTGCATTTTAGCAAGGTAGGCCTAATCATTAACAATCCCTCTCGCTCTTACCTTGTAAATGAACTGCAGCTACAGCTAAAATAGAAAGAAACAAGTACATCGATTAGTTAGAACATGAGAAATGAGGAACAATGTTTATGTTCTTGTTCTTTCTATAGACCATGTGACCTGTGACGTCATGCCGACAGGCAACCGCTGGGCAACTCAAACATTCAAGCATCTTCTGATTGTTCTTTGGCCCACATTTATCGGATGTATGTCAACACTTTTAAACCAATCGTATTTTAGGACATGCAATGCAGAAGAGGACCGTTTGCTGAATTGACCACAACATCCAATTTTGTAAATAAATGTGACAAGGTATTTTCAGCCATTTTAAACTGTTAACAATTTAAGTTCACCAAGTATATTAATTATTTAGATTCGTATTATTTAAAGATGAATTCCCCGTGTTATTTTCGAGTTAGGCCTATTCCTCGAAAATAGATTTGGTTTTCAAATGCAATTTTCCTAACAAAATAAAAGTTAATGGTGTATAAGACACGAAACGAAAAAAACCCATCGCCGTTAAGTATTTCTCCACAAAATTCGAATTATTGGCTGTCGGACGATAAAGTTGAAACTCGCAGGGTGGGTTCATTTGTGCACAAAATGAAATTCCTTTTACAGAGAGTTGCAGGTGTCCAAACTTGATTGAAACAATACATACAAAAAAATAACTCTGTGCGTCAACTCTGTGCTGTTATTCTATAAAGTCAAAGCATTTAGAGTGGATTTTTCTCACAGAAGATCCCTTGACATTAACTGACTAAAATATGAAAAAAAAGAGGCTAAGAAAAATAATGTTCTGTTGGTTTGGCAATTTTTTTTATCGGTTACTCGCGATACAACCCCCACCCAAAAAAAACCCCAGGACATTGTGAAAATTTCAACATCTAGCAATTGAAAATGTCCTCATACTGTGCACTGTTGGTAGAATCTTTTCAGTGTCCTTACATCATTAGTAGGCCTATGCAAGTCATATGCTGCCCTAACAATTATTACAAATAAATATTTATAATCATCAAATGAGATCTCATAGGGGGATACAGCTCAGTAACTCGCGTTGTTGTAACTCACGTTACAGTTTGTCCACCTATCTTTGGTACAAGTTGAAACACTTGCATTTTGCGAATATCTACAATAAAGATTGTTTTTGCCATATCCCATTTTGTATAAACCTTTCAAACTTGCCGTGAATATATAGTGCATGAAAATCAAGACAAGCCATTCCAGAAGAGCAATTTGTGCTCGGATATCACGTTCGCCTCATTTAATGCTGGTCCAGTACCAGTTGCCTTATCTAACATTCAGACATGAACACAAATATAAATACCCGTCATTCGGCCCGTCAATGTTTCAATGCATCACGGATCGAAGAGTTGTATGTGTATATTTTTGCTGCTAATGTCAATGCCTAGAAAGCTAAGACACACCGCAACCCACTCGCGCCCACAATCAATCTTCACACGGCAAACTTATTGGGACATCAACAGAAGCTTACCCACCGAGCTACAGAGTACAATTCTAAAGAAACACACTTTAATTTTTTTAAGTTTAGAGTTCACTTCATTGTAAAAGTAAACAAAAGGGGGACATAATATACAGGGTATGTTTAGGTTTTCTGAGTCATGCATCAGTGAGCATCATTATCTTGAAAACTGAACGCAAAATGCAGTTGGTTCACTTTCATAAAAAAACACCACTGGGCACGGTGTGCCTATGTTACGAAAAATGTCTGTAAAATGGATTGGATGTTAATTCTCAGCAAACAGGCACATTGTTTTGAACATGGCTTGGTCAAAACGAGAAATTCATGACAAACAATAAAACCCAGTTTTGAAACCATGCAACCCGACTTGTTTTTGTTTCTTTTATGCACTCAGTGTCTTCTTCTTGAATACTTGTTCTCATGCACACCATGCCTATTGTGTTTGACATGAAAGTGAACCAACTGCAATTTTGCATCAAAATCTCTTGACAGTGGTGCCCAGTGATGCATGACCCTGGAAATGTAAACAAGCTATCATTGAAAGAATAGAGATTACGCTTTCAGATGATAACAGTTTTATAGCCAGTAAACATTTAGTCTGTCCATACGGGTTCTTCAAATTTGGGTTTCCTTTTATTGAAACACCCTGTATAAAAAAAACATGAAGAAAAATGTAGATTTGTTTCATACAATTCATTACTCTAATTTGCTCCCAACTTACATGCCAGTGTTGAGCTTGCTGTACTCATAATGCTACACCTGTGTTCGTTTCCTAGGTTTGGTGGGAAGAGCAGGTCTCCATGGTTAGGTGGGGAGTTGGTACCGCCAGGTCTCGAGTCTTGTACACAGCTGTGTGTTCAAATCAGTCAAGAAATGTATTAACATGAATTGAACTTGGCCTCCCGATAACAATTTCTGAAACTGCTGCCATCTTGGTACTTGGTTGGTTTCCTCCTGAAACATCCTCTAGGGATCTTGACTAGGAGGTCAATCTGAAACTGTTATAAAGTTAACGTAGTTATTGTTTATGTTTATGGAGCCAATTTATTAATCTGGTAACCAAAATATGTCACGATATTATGAAATCGAAAGAACACGATTAAAGAAAATTGGGAAATGCAATGAAACAAGGATTTCCTAAAAATATAATTTAAAATCAAAGTAAAACTCTCTAGACGTCTTTCGTCTTCTCTGTTTTCAACCTTGTGAGTGGTGATAATTAAATGAGGAGGCATGCGGTGTGTGGGTTAAGGTCCGTGACTGTGTCAAAACAATATAGCTTACGGATAAATCCAAGACAACGAGTATAGTACATGTACACAGATAAACCGAGGCAACACAATGATCCAAGAAGGCTACTTAAGGTCTTAAACATGCTATATTTTTGGCGCATTTTCACGATGTGGAAATGTGAGTATTTGGTTGTCTATCGGATACTCATAAATACGTATCGACTGGATCCCATACCCGATTTAGTGACAGCAACGAGAAACATGGATATAAATGTCGATTTAAAGATGTTAAATGTCTTGACACACGGGAGAACTAAATAATATACATAATGACATGCTGCACATGTTACACACACGTGAATTTGTTCCAAAGACGAGGAACTATTAAACCCCGAACGTTTGCGGACATTGAAAATTCGATTAATGGAGGTGGTGAAGGGGTAGGTCCGCTTTACGCCCGATCAAGACGGTTTGCACAGTTCAGTCTGTGTACGACTGGCCCACATTTGTCTTCATCATCCTTTCGCTACGAGTTTGTTCATGGCGGCATTCCCAAAAAACTGGATGCGGCTCAATACACGCCTAAGAGCTTTCTAATGCAACACAATTTCTCTCGTCTATCGAGGAAGCTGGTCTTCAACAGCATATCCAGGGCCCAACTCGCAACAGAAATGGCTGAAATCTAACATGTTAAAGCTGAATTGTGACAACACCGAATATCTTCGTGACTAGTTCACAGTAGTCTCGGAGGTATGTATCTGACATCACAGTCACCATTTTGGACCTTTTTGCCCCTGCATCAACTGTAAAAAAAAGTCTTGGTGTCAAGTTCGACTCTGCATTAAATCGCCATGTGTCCAAACTCTGTCGCGGACCACTAATATACCATACACTTATCCAATATTGCTGGCATTAGGCCATAGTCAATACATAAAGGACGGTAATTCTCTGCTGCATGGAGTAAACTCATCCCAAATTCAACGTCTCCAACGCGTACAAAATCGTGCAGCAAAGCTAATCTTCAAGGCCAATAAACGCGATCACATCACTCCCATGTTGAAATTAACAAGTAAATTGACTTTCCATCAAGAAACATAAAATATTTCAAATTCTGACTGTTGTTTCAAGACCTGTCTTGGCTCTCTCGTCATGCCGCATCACACTCAAATTGTCAAATTGGGGACCTTTCGGGAATTGTCCTCTTTTGTTCAACGTCCCCTTTTGAATGCAGAAACAAACTCACCCACAGTCGCCCACACAATTATAACAATGAGTGCGTCAGTAACAATGAGCTGCATTACCTATATGTGCGCCTGTCCGCAACGATCGGCCATAAAATCAGACGAGCCTGAACCCCCGCAAAAATTCCTGGTTCCGCCCTGGACACTTGTACATTCATTGTATCCTCTCTGAACTAAATCAATATGTTTGCAATTTGTAACTGATGATGTCACCTAGCCGGGAGCAACGTGTACCTGTAGTTAAACCTATACTGACATTGATCAAACCGCAAGCTTATGGGACGCTTTTTTCCCTTCAAATTTAAACACAATCCACTTGAAAAGGCCGAATTTCTTGATTTTTATTTTCTGTTTTGACATGAGTATATTCACAGCTTAGCTGGGCAATGTCCAATGAAATAGCTGTCTATCCGATCATCCTGCGTTTGTAACTCTACAAACGCGAATATCAAGTTTGAAATTGTAAAGTATTCATAAACATTGACCGATTTTTTCCGGTCAATGTCTCATTTAATTGAGAATAACATGTGTATTGCGAAAAAAATAGCAATTTAGAAAAAAAATCTAATTTTGGGGATAAAACTCGAAATACCACAGGGAACGATATTTAAATCGTAATTGTTATATAGTGTCCTGGATACTTTCATTTCATTGGTCTAGAACGGCCACGTGTTCAGTCTGTAATATTCATATACACTGTGTTGCATATGCATGGTGAAGGGTGCGTGTGCACGTATAAGGCCCGTGTGCCACGCAACCGCTCAATCTCATATTTTGCACGAAAGAAATCAAAATATTAAACTACAGCGATTTAGTTTAATTATTGAATAGCGAGTTAAAAACCTTGAATCTTTTTAACATCTTGACATGATATAACAAAACGTGGGTGCTTTGCACCCGTCAGGTAATAAATCTTCATATTCCACATCACAGCAGTCAACAATTGTTGACTGTACAATTCTTTTTGCTATTGAGGATGTATAATAATCACAAAGAGTAATTTGAAGGTAGTGCTACAGATCTGAAACGGCCAAGCTTCCTGACATCATCTGTATATGGCGCGTCGTGGGCGAATGCAGTTGACAGTCATCTATAGGTACTGATATATGCACCATTAGCACCTCAAGGATAGACAAGATATAAAACTGTAATGGGGCCCGTTTGTCTTAGTTTACGGTAGCAACACAAAGCCATGAGTGGCTTGAGTAAAAAGGCACGTGCATGCGGCTTTATGTGGCCCTGCAGCCCTGCATCGTAATTTAAAGTCAGTCGGTCACAAGGCAATTTACAGGCAGCTTCGACATGTTCCGGGCAATCACAGGAAAGTTTTACTTCCGTACACAATTTTGAGGAATTTCAACAAGGAAATTGTGTCCATGTAACGAGGTAAAGCGTTTACTCTTCTATTTGAAAAACAAATTTTTTACCAATTTTATTATTCAAATTTGCCAAAGAAGAATTCCACGTGCTTCGGTAAAATCAATTTATTTATTCATCCTTCAATTTAAACCTGTTGACGAACGGCAAATTACCGAACGGTAAGATGCGAATCCCATACCTAACACATATTAGCCTGGTTTAATGTAAGGCATATTTCTTGTGTTTTCAGCACAAATCGGCACGTTCGTTTACACGCACGTAAGGCCCAAAATGGTTCTGTTTCCGGTTTCCCTACCTACCCCATTCTGACAGCTCCTACCCTATTTTTTTAAAGTCAAAATGGGGGAAAAACACCCCAAAACCATCAACTTCTACCTTTACCCTTGACTACACGCAGACGCCTCCGTATATGATCGTACATAAAAAATCGTACCTGCCCTATTTTCAAATGCTATGTAATCGGAAGCGGAACTAATTTGTTTGGCCTAATCGGCTCTATGAAAATGGACTCACAGAAGGCCATATGTAAATGTATGTATGTAATAACTTAACAACATGAAGGAATATGTCAATAACCACAATGACCCTACATTTCCCGTCTTATATGTGAGCGTGTAAAATATATCTAAAATAACCACAAACCACAATAAATACACACGAGGAAAAGAATAAGAATAAACATTGTAAATGCTATCAAATGAAAATGGCCTATGAAGTATTTTTCATCTCTATACAAGCAAATAGTAAGCAACTAGTTTTCGCTGCGTCGCTGTGTGTGACAAAATTGCTATTAAATTGATGTGAAAAAAAAGATATTTTCTTTATGATATGGTTCGGCGTAGACGAGACGAAATCGAATACTCCTGACAAATATACGTTCATGGTTTTAGTTCGTTTGAGCAAAACTCTAAACTATACGATCAAGGACGATACAATATAAGAATTGGTGAATTTAAATCGTAAACGTAGAAAAATTAGTCCAATGGTTATGTCTGATTTCTATGTTACGGAAGATTATGGAAAATAATGCACGCAGGGAAGGCGAACGTGCAGTGGCGCACCCACTGACCCAGGATTGGTTTGGGTTTTTTTTTTGGGGACGGACTTACACGCCTATTATACTACTCAGCGAAAATAGGCCACATACATATCACCAAGGTCAAATCGTGGAACTAAATAAAAAGAAATTACACAAAAAACCCACAAATTGATAACCTGGGGTGGGGGGCTCAAGCCCCCGAGGGCCCCCCCCCCTTGGGTGCACCACTGCGAACGTGCATCGTTGGGTATTTCCATCCACCCAGTATTTCCATCCACCCACAAATACATCCATTTCCATACCATGTAATGGTATTACCTTTTTCATTTTGAATTCAAACAAAACAAGCCCCCGAGGGCCCCCCTCCATTGGGTGCGCCACTGCGAACGTGCATCGTTGGGTATTTCCATCCACCAAAAAATACCTCCATTTCCATACCATGTAAACGTCATGTGAAGAGACGTTCCAGTGCCTATTTTCCCAACAACCCTCGAGATTCGCGTTGTACATGAAATAGGCTTATCACATCACACGGTTCTCATTATCCTCGACGAAGGAAGTTTCTACGAATAGAATACATCATGTATGACTGTGATCCACTTTACTTAAAATATAAGGAATGGGGATTGATTGCCAGTAAACAGTGGCGTAGCCGGGAGTGGGGGCCCTACAATCCTGACAATGTTTTGCTTGAATTCAAGATAAAAAAAAGGTAATACCGCTTTCGAGTGATTCCGGGAACGAAATGATGTGTGATTATGACATGATGCTACTATAAATATTAGAATGCAAAGCTGCACAGACTGACGTAGTGTTATAAAAAAAAACGTTGACGAGTCACGAGAGAAGTGCTTGTTAATACGACGCAAAGGCTGTAATGCATAGCCTATATCAGAAGAACTTTATAGAATACGATAATAAAGTTGTGTTCTACTATAGGTACATGTACTTCAAATACACATAAATATTTACATATGAAAATAATCAGTTAGAATATTTCTTTATTTGAGACGCATTACGATTATGTAGACCAAGTATTCCACTATCTATACATGAATGATGGTTAAACGCATTTAATCGGGTTCTTTGATTCGCGGATACCTTGAATAATTTTGGGGGAGATTCCTTATATGGTCGTTTACGATTATGTCACACGCTGTAAGTGTAAATGGCGAACCTTCATTGGTGGACGGTTCGCTGTCACCATTGCCCCATTGCAAGGGGGAAAGGTGCACTATGAGGACGAGCGAAGGTGGACATTGCCGACATTACAACGGTGCGGAGACGGCACGCAGGTTCTCGTTTCGGTGTTTTTCCCCACACAAAAACTAGATCTATAACTCTTTAACGATGTAAACTTCCAAGATTATTGGTGGGATGTTCAGTAAAATGTCTTGCCCAAGAACACAAACACCAGTTTCCCCGTCAGGTTCGAACCCACGTATCAAAACATGAGTCGAACACCGTAACCATTGGATCCAAGGACTTTTCAAAGGAGTGGCTGGTGTTGAATTCCAAGATTTGTTTGAATTCCAAACGGTTGGGGGAGCGGTGAGGTTGTAGTCAACGCATAAAAGACCCAAAGACCTCAGGCAATGAATAAAGATGTACAAAATCGAGTGATGACGTTATTCGTTTCATGAACGAACTGAATAAAAACAAATCTTAAATGTCCTCATGTAAATATTTAACATTGGGGAGTCTGAGGAGTCGTTCAGACACCGTTTTAAATTCCCTTGGGAGTAGGAAAGATGTGATATTTATACTTTGATTTTCTGATCCCTTACATTAAGTGAACTTTTGAATTGCTTGGTATCTTGTTAAAGCTGTGTGTACTCATTTTGACACCTATATGCTTTTGATTTTGGTTAACATACATTTTCTTGCCAATAATATGTATGCAATAATGTTGATTTAAATTCGAATACGAATTATTTTCGTTACATAAATTATATAAAATATTATATATAAATGAATAAACAATTCAAGATCCCTGCGCCCACAAGCACACTTCATTGTTTCAGACAGAAGTGTTTACTGGAGTTCTCGTTCCGCAATTTCCATACACCTATATTTGCAGTGTGCATCTAAAAGGTTTTCGGAAAAAATTGGTTAGTATGTGAATTTGAACACTGTCAGAGGGTTTCATCTGAAAGGTTGATGCAGCAGTTGTCCATTGATACATTATGTGCATCTCTAAGAACACGAATGACCGAGCATTATTGATTCCACAACAAATACCAATTTGTCCGCATTTAAACAAGGCATAATATGGCCAAAGCGTTAAGTTTGCATAATTTCACACTTCATAATTTATACCATGAAACCCTTACAATTATGAAACGTTTGGCATCAAAATACTTCACGTTAGGTTAATGATGTAATTCGGTCATCTACAAAGAGCTCTTTGAGCTCTGCATTTGAAATAATAATGGCTTAAAATTTTGTTTGGTGAATTATTACATAATTATTTCCCATAATTATACAATCTTTGGTATTCAAGTTAGTTTGGATAAACGACATAATTCAGTAATCTTTCAGCATCGCATGGAAAATTTCAGTGATACTTTTGAAAAATACTGTGTTAGCATACAATACTGATTATGACCAAAGCGTTATTTGCTGCATAATTTCGTACTTAAGTACCAAAACAATAAAAACTTTAATATTGTGATTTTTGCATCAAAGACTATTTAATGACATGGAATTCACTCACTAACTGACTCATNCNCATAGACNNCATAGGTCCGTCGCGCCGATTGCGCATGGAATTCAGTCAATTGCATGGAAACAATCTGGATTGCCTNATGGATTTAAATCAGTTATGCCTCAAAACCAGGTGGTACAAAGTAATAAAACATTGCACTTAAGTATACAGTCAAAACATTTTTTCTATTATTGCCGTTATTATGGCATCCATTTGACTATGAGCCTACAATCTTTTACAGTCATTTATCATTAATTAGTCCAAATTGAAATTGGAGAGGCCATTCCTGAGATCTTTAAGGGATGTATTGCGCCATCGGTTGTCAGAGGCCCCCATAATGGATGTTTTTGGGCCACTTTGGACAAAGATTGTGCTTAAACGTCTACCTGAGAGCTTGTCAACAGAAAGAATTGAATTCAGCACCCTCAAATTGACAAAGAACAAGCATTTTTTTTTGTTGCCACCAGAAATCTTGAACGGACTTCATTTTCTAGGAGAGATAGGATTTCTGGCCCACGGTCTACATTGTTTTAAAATCAATGATGCTCTGTTATCCGTGAATGACGAAATGCGAATAAGGCATCAATAGAAAACTACCCTTCACGATGAGGCAAGGTCGACAATGTTCAAATTCATAACTTTTACCACCCATCCGACTAGCCACCATATACTAACCCAATATTTTCGGATTACATTTTTGATACACCCTGTAATTACACATTATCATGAAGAAAACGGAATAAATATAGTACGTGCACTTGTAGAGTTCCTCGTTATTAATACCCCCCCCACGTTTTTTGGTATTTTTAGAATCATAACTGTTTTACGTTTCATTCTCATAATCGAATTTGTACGTACTTTTAAATGCTACACTTAGGGGTATTCAACACTGAAGCAGTAAACTGTTGGATTTGTCTTCATGTCAAGTATTGAATATTTCTCCGCTGGGCAAACAGGTGTACATACCAATCCGAGATGACATCTTCCGCTGAAACGTATATTAAACCTCAAAACGGAAATTGGATGTAACGGTAGTGAACTTGCTTAGTATAAAAAGCACACGATCTCCGCTAACTGCATGAAACCGGCAGTTCGCCTGCAGCTAGAAAGATACAACTTCCTTAACACCGAGTACGGTTATTACTGCGCTGAAGGGGACGGAATTGGAAGATTATCTTTGCTTCAAATACAGTGTCTGGTACCCCATCAACTATAAAGCTAGCTAGAAAACGTAAAATTGTTGTTCTATATATCTTCTTTAAATCTACATAACATGTCTAGTTTTGGGATAAAATAATTAGATTATTTTCATGCATAAATATATAGGTTTGAATAGATACTTTTGAATAACACATTTCACTGGCTAAATTATACCCTTTATGGAAACAGTTTGGAACTAAACAATGGATGTACACATTTGGGGTGAAGTTTCTTATCAGCTAAATGTTAGACTTTGTGAACAGGGTATACGGAGAATGTACACTTGGTTCGTTATTCATCTTTAATATACTAAACGTTGGACGACCGTGCGTTTGTGTAGGTTTACGTGCAATACAGGACTATGGTGGGAATACATGTAGTTGTAGGCCTACATCAACACATTTATTATTACATCAACGGTATACATACGGGTCCTATAACAAGTTGACTTGTGTCTTTTCATCATATTGAGCAAAACACAAAGTCAAACAATTCGCCTTGACAGTGACGAAATTCGAATTTGTATCACTTATTGTGCACATAGATAGCTGGGTACTTGATGTGTTTGTTGCATTTGGGGAATCATATCAAAGGCAAGAGGCCCATTTATCGCTCAAATCTCAGTCACGCGTCTTTGCGTGAAGATTAATTGCACATGCGTAGGTAGACCAATACAAACTATCACAGTACGTTCAAACCAAATTATAATGAATACTGGCGTCAACAAGGCACATGATTATTCATCTCGAAAATGGCTTTACATGGATTTGAGCGAGTCATGTTCGCCCTTGCTTTCCGACAACTTTTAAGGAAAAAACCCATAACCTCGCTTGGTTGTGATTTGAACCTACGACTATCACCAGCTTACAGGGATCAACTTTTTAAGGGATTTTTGTTGCATCTTGGACACGTTAATTGTGTTACAGTATATTCGGTTTTTCAATCTTAGGGTGTGACTTCTGGCCCACCAACCAAATTTGAGATACGAAAGACAAAATTTCACCATCCAGTTCACCTATCCGGATGGGAAGCTACAACAATGTTAAACCAGTATTTCACTCTAGGTGGAAGCCCATAGCTCTCAAGACCCCCCGGCCAATTGATAATGGGGAAGGACTTCCGGACCACGATTGATTACTTCATTCTCCTTGGAACTCAAAACCCAAGACCACTGGATTTTCCTTTCAGTATTTTAGAACCTGTATCGCTCTAGTTTTGTTATCAACGGATGGGCATAGAGCGCTGGTCTTCAGTTTAGTACCCGTTACCGGTATTTCTCATTTCCCATCAACGAACACAATAATCAATCGTGAGGAATCGTGTGGAATCGCGAAAAAATACATATTGAAGACTGATATATCGGGATAATCCTATTGCGAATTTTGGTACGAAGGTGAGACTTTAGCAAATCCACTACACAATTAACAGTTAGTGAAAACTGGTGTAGCGGGGGGCGTCACCAGGTGCTCCCTCCCCCAAAAGAACAGAAATACGCCCCTCCTCCCAAGAAGTGTCTTTATGAGTAACTTAACCAAAGGAAGTGGAGACGAGTAGTTTTCAAATTGATGCTAATTCCCTTTACCCTATGGATGTATGAAATAATGATGAATAAAGAGATAAAAAACAGGGGAAAATAGCGCTCTGTAGTCAATTGAGGTCCAGCCCCCCGAAAATGTTGGCAAATTTTGGATGGAAGCGCCCCACACGGTTCCCCCCCAAAATCGGTGGTTGCCCCCCCCCCCCCAAAATATTATTATTAAAGGGTAAGTACTAGCGTTGCTAATAATGCTTGTCGGGCCGAACAAAATTTTAAAATTGGTAAAGTAATTATTTCATAGGCTTAACTAGTATCGTAGGAGCATTTGTTCAATCAAAAGTGAATAACTTTTGTACTGACAGATAACTCTGAATATTGACAAAAATGTGTTTTTTCTGGTTTGAAACTCGAAAACGACGACGACGCATAGCTCATCATTGTTCAGTCTAACCTATAAATTACACTACCCGATTCGCAAAGATTCCCGGGAATTTCTTGTCGCTTTTGAGTGATAATCTCATCCTAATAATTTCTGGGTGCCATTTGATAAGCAATGTATACATTATTGTCAACCTTCAATACGTATGGCACTGCCTTGGAAGGCACGAGCTGTATGCCTACAAATTATTTCGTATCTTACCTGATACCACTACCTCCCCCGTCATCGTCTCCACAGTCGGAGCTATTAGGAGGAACCTGTGAGATGACAGCTCCTCGTCGCTGGTGAATTCTAGAAGTCGGTGGACGGGCAGATGGTTCATTGTCCTCCGTGTCGCTACTACCAGAGAAGGTCTGGTGGTGGGAAGGATGGCATAGGACAGCATCAGATGAAATGCCTCTTGGTAGGAGGCGAAAGAGGTCTCACGCCTCACATAGTATGAAAGCAACTCCGAACAATCCCAATCGTAGTCGTAGAAATCGATATAGGCATAGGATAAACGTCCCGCCTTGGTTTTCATTAGACCGTAAGGAAAATTAAAAGAAAACATATCGAATGTTCTCCGCTTTACACAGACCAGATAAATCCACCTGTCCTCAGTATTTCGACATCACCTGACCAGGAGTGCCAGAACAACTCCGAAATTGGGATATTTCCGTATAGCCATCTTAAAACACAACTCAGGACAGCAGTTGTACGACCAACAATGGTCGTACACACGACAAAAATGGAGAGAGCATCAAGTTACACGTCATTAACAGGAGGAGCTTGTTATGGTCTTCATTATGAGCAGGTTCGTCAGGCATACAGTAATATATTATGTGCACCCCGACATTCACTTAACTACTGAGTACGCATTATATGTCAACGCTTATTACATCGACAGCCGGACCAATGATAGTGAGCGAATGATGCTGCTGTCTTCTTTCCCGACATCACGACGTCCTTAACGCGAGGAAGAATTTGCTGAAAATAGCACATATTAGTAAGGCAAAGTAAAAAAAACCCATGTTTCTCGTCCCCTCCCGCTTCCTTTTTGGAGGCCGCCTGGATTTTTTTGTTATTTTTTATTTTTCCAAATGCAGTAAAATAAAACCGAAAAAGTCTACAAATTCATCGGAAAATAAATACCAATACAACTCTAAATAACACTGTAAATATGTTCAGTTCTCTTGTCAACTTGTCTTTCATTTTTTAAAAATGGCGGCCATCTTGAAAAAAAAAAATAAAAATAAAAAATAAAAATAAAAAGCCCCTCTTCCTCCTTTTTTCTTCAAAAACCGGACGAGAAACATGTTTTTTTAATCGGCCTAATTATCCTGATGTACTACGATCCAAGGTCTCTATACGCCCTATTGGTTTTCTACGTTTAGTAACCAAAAAACGCGTATTACTTTGGGTGGAACTTTGGCGTGGTTTGGAATAATATTGTGACGCAGGTGTTATGTCTTTGTCTCCAGTAAATGGAACATTTATATAGTAAATGTTATAATAAGCCAAGCAGGCAGCAGCAGCAGCAGCAGCAGCAACAACAACAGCAATAACAGCAGCAACAACAGCAACGGTACTTAAGATTTCGATTTAAAGATCATAATTTCTGATAAAACTGTGCTTATCTAGGAAGAAAGAAGCTTGCTTACATGCAAGCTTAATACATAACGTTTCTTCTCATTCCAGTCCCCCGTGGGAAATATTATTTTCACAGTTATGTCAGTATGTTTATAATGTGTTCATGAAATTGATTTACCGATCTATCTTTCTTGAAGACCGCCTTGGTTTAGTGCAGAAAATCTGGGAGGGACTCTTGAGGAACTACTGTCGCTCGTCTGAGAGTCCTGCCTGAGCCTACTCAAAGAAGATAGAACATTCAACAATTCAGTCAAATTCATTATGTTTAGTGAACAGACAAATGGCAAACTTGATTTTATTCTTTGGCTGATTTGTTGGTCTCTTCAAAAATTAATGATGAAGATTTAGACGATGCGTTACCTCTTTACTTCTTTTATATTTAAACCGATATCACGGTGGAGTGCCGTGGCCTCGTGGTGAAGGGCATTGAATTCGTGGTCTGCGGGTAATTCTGCGGGTTGTGGGTTCGAGTCCAGCTTGGCCGGGTTATGGTGCGTGTGCCCTTGGGCAAGGCACTTTGTCACTCATTGCTTCTCTCCACCCAGGAGTAAATGGGTACATGTGAGGGCAGAGATGGTTATGTGATTGAATTAGCTTGCTTTCGCCTAACAGGCAGCATCGAGCTGTATACTCCCCAGGGAGTTGAGATGGTATTTGGAATGTTTAATTGGCACAATGATCAGGGGTAATAATAATACTGTAAGCGCTGTGATTTATTTTACTAATAAGAGTGTTCTTAAATGCCGATTATTATTATTATTATTACTATACAATAGAAGTCATACCAAATGCGCACACGTATGGGAATTTCTAGTGACATCACACAGTTGAGTTGGACATGCATTTCATGTTCCTGCAGGATACTGACTCATGACACATTTCATTTAGTTAGTTGGACGAGGTTCTCATTGAAAGGTTAAGTGTAACATGAACTAGTGGAAATTTGGAAACCATACAAGTTCAACATGTCTACATGTACTTGAAAACAGATTTAACATTGAAGTAATAGATCAACTGTCACGTTAAGTCTGCAACTGATTCTGCCCATTGAATCACACAAACTCACACAATGATTTCATCATGTCAGTGCAACCGCGGACTCTTTTTGCTGACTCCACCGGGCAACTCTTATCTAGATTCCAATGTTATAAATACAAATCTGTTTCAATAAATTCCACACTAATTCAACTTACAATGCTCCCTGCTGCTACTTCGTTGTGATTGACTTCACAGCAAGGATCGTCATTAACTGCTGAGTAATAATTACCTTCGGCCTCGTTTTCAAGTGCGAAGAATTTTCAATTCCTTAAAGAAAAAAAGAATATACATGTACATGTAAAGCCATGTTTGTTTAATGTTGGCAATCCCAAAGGTCATTCAAATCTAATACCTATTACCAAAGTGCTGATAAAACCATCTCACTTTAACAACTAATTCGGGAAAATCGGAGTTACCCTTTAATTTTTGGAAGAGCTAATAAGTAAGGTTTACTTTTTCAAGTCATTTTCCCCCTGTCGCTTGATATCTTCTGACCGGATAAGTATTTTTTTTTTAATTATGTTTAATATTGTTATGGAGACTTGTGGGTCCTTCAACAACGTGCAGACCAGGGGGCGGATCTAGATTTCAGGACACTGGGTGGGGGTGTTTGATATGAAGGAGGGTTTAAGTTGTTGTGGGGGTTCTGGGCAATCCCCCAAGATAATTTTGAAATCTACGATGCTTTCTTCAGCATTCTAATAAAGCAATGCGAGAACAAAATAGGAACTTTCGCATTCCATCTATTATTTTTGCCCAGTATCATAACATTAGGCCTAGTCAGCCACTGAGCGGGAGGAAGTGGGGGAGGCGGGGGGGGTAGATCCACCACTATAGACTTAGCAAACGAAGAACAGAACACATATAGCCGTCTCTCTTTACCCGACCGTACCTATCCCGTGATTGTCGATATTTCAACACGCGAGGGCGGCAAATTAGATCATTGCCACTCGAACACGTCCACATTAGTCAAGCTTCCTCAAGAGTTGGCGTAGGATTAGGTGAAAACACAGCACGATAAGAAATTAATACCAAAACATCAACGTAAAAACAAACAAACAAACAAACACCCCAACCAGTTAATAGAAACAAATCTGCAAGTCCTACGATTCAGGCCTAGACAGGAATTAACACTATAGTCAGTTGGCTTTCGGTCAAAAATCATGTCCTTATCATGTCTTAAGCAAATCCAGCACATAACATGGGTGATGTAGGTGGATTAAACAGTATTTTAAAAATATGTAGGCCTATAGGAGGACAAAACAAAAAGAAGTAAATTTGAGAAACAATCACATTTTGTCTATTTACGATGTCAAATGAACATAATAGCAATTGTAAGTCTGCAGATGTACAGGGTTGTGCAAAAAGAAGGAAACCCACTTTTGACAGGAAATTTAACCTATATACTTACTCAACGTATTTGAACTTACTCAACGTTTTTTTTTTTAATAATGTAGTGAGGTATACATGTAGCTCTTCAACCATACGTGGTGAAAACAATCTTGAAAAAAATCGCAAGAATAGTGTTATTAAGCTAATTTGAATACAAGTCACCAACATCACTGTTGTCCACGTGTAAGTCTCATGTAGTGTTTTTTAAGTTATGCAATTTTATGAATTTATGTTACCGACAACAGCTGCACTTTTGTAAACGTGCAAGTTGTGGTTAACACTCACCTTGCACGTATACAAAGTACAACTTTTTTTTGGGTGTCATTTGTCATAAATTGCATAAATTCGTACACATTATCACTGTTTTGGGCCAAATAAAGAGTATGGCATTTGACACAAATTGCATAATTTTGCACACATTATTACTCTTTGGGCCAAACAAAGAATACGGATTGATTGCTAAGGAATTTCTGTACTGATCAGTTGTAATTTAGAGCAAGATGCTCAGTAGTTTTTGAGTTATTTGACAAAAAAGTATTAAGGGAGACTTTTCTGGTTGAGTGTATTAACAAGGCTTGCCGATTAGAGAGTGGTAATAGTCTTACCTGTGGAATAGGCGACGGACATGGAGCAGAACACAGCAAAAGAGTCTTGATCAGTCGTATCTTCAGTCAGATTCAAACTTGCACCACTCTTTAGCAGCTGCAACGTCGGCATTTTTGCGTCTCCGGATAATCTTTGAGTGCCCCAAGAAGTTCTCCACTGAACTTCGACTGATGTCTGAGTCCTGATAGGAGGGCGTAATGTAGATATCTCGACTTGAACGACTCCTGAAGGACCTGTGGGTGAAATCCAGGGCTGTAGTTCCATCTACACAAGGTGTCCACCCATTGTAAGTTTCCGAGAAGCATTCGGTGAGGCCAAGGCTGTAAATTTTGACGCTGCAGTCTAGGCTTCGATTTGCTGGTTGATCGGCATGTAAGGATGAGATGACTGAGCTGCGTTTGCGCATGTCGATCCTGTAATTGCTTGGCAGAATCCAACTCACTCAGACTCAGAACAGTTGGGAGAGTCTTCCGAGTTGGCACTGACTACACGGCTCGAAATCCGTCTGGATACTTCAACCTCCTTTGTTTGCACGCGATCGCCACTGGACAGGAACGTCGTGTTGCCATGGAAATCGCATGTCATGCCGATCACCACTTACTTCAAATTGTTCATAAATTGATGACACGTCAGAGAGCTTATCTTCTCTGACCATCAACCCGATGTGCTGATACTACGCGAAACTCTGAGTCGTTCGTCTTAGCTGGACGTTGGGTTGTCATGGAAATAGCTCGCTTCCTGGAAAGTGGCGTAGAGGGGCAGATGACGCCATTTTGTTCCCCAATGGCGAACTTTGACTTTTACAAGATTTGGTTTGAAACGAGTAGTTCTCTCTCCTTTTCTGGGAACGCCTGTCCCGAGCTCCATTTCCTTGTTGAATTTGATCAGTGCAGATGACTACAGCATCTGAAGTAAAATTATTGGGAATTGACATCCCGAGACCAGACTGTTTCTCATTACCTGAAATAGGGCTGGCACTGTCACGATGGGCGTTTTGTCAGTTTCTCGTGCGATGGTTTCTGTTTGATATAGCAAGTCATGGTCGGCATGGTTTGTCATACAACCCTGACTGTGGTTGTTGGCCTCGAACTTCTACAGGAAATAGAAACAGAAAAAACATTATTAAAAGTACAACATAAAGAACTTCATTTCGTTCTTCCTGTCTGAGTGAGGGAAAAACTGGAAGATGGATGAGAATGAACAAAATATAGATAGATAGATGGTATGTAACATGATCAAAGACTGTATCCTTTTCGCCATATGTCGCTCATCGCTCGAGGTTAGGCTACAAGGGTGCGCAGACTCAGTAAATAAATACCCATTTGAACAATGAGAAATACTCCCCGTTTGTGTAAAGCGCATGTGTAAACATGTTTCTGGTTATCCCATTTGTAGGCCCAAACATGTTTCTGGTCAGCGGTCGCGAAAACACCCCCCCGGAAATTCATGGTTTCATGCTGGGACATGTATATACCTGCGTACGTATTGCATAAAAGTATCGTAGATATAGAGGGCGCTCAGAAACCATGTATACACATGGATGTAGTTTGGGAAAAGAGAATTGCGGCCGTACTGCAAAGTGTCCACCCACCCACCAACAGCGAAAGCAGCTCAAGCTCGGGCACACGGCGTGTTTCCTACATCGCCGTGGAAAAACTTCGGCGACGCCCATGGTCTTATTTCCATCCCGAACATTCGCTGTAATGCAAGTAGAATCTGCACAGGTTTACATCTGGGATTGGCCATGCGTAGCAATTCGGGGCCTATTTACTGGTCTGCACGTAAGGCATGCATCCTCGCAAGCAAGGCTAGTCTTGCTCTTTTACACGTCGTAAAGAGACTTACCCCATAAACCGAGTCCACATAAATAAATAAATAAATAGTATTTAGTAGACTGACACTCGTTGTCAGCCAATTAAAATCAGATTGTCTGCACATACTTTGTGCCGTTTTTCTACGCACTGGATATTCACAGCATATCTTAATTTACAAGATCATGTTTTTTTCTGGAACTTGTTAGCCAATATGGAAATTGTTAGCCATTAGCGAATCACTATGTAGCCTTTTTAATGCGTAATTTCTTGGTTAAACAAACATGGTGCAACCCATTGTGGGAACAAACATGTGCCGTATTTTCCCGGGAGTAAAACAGCCTATAAACATGATCACGAGAAAATGTCCTTGGTTCCTTTATTGAATGGTACAGTTGTGTTTTTTGGAAGTGATGACTGAATGGGGGAAAGAGCACTCGGCATAATGATCTTATTCGGACAAAAATTGTGTCGAATCCATATATTTGGATTAAGTTTCATATAAGTGATTGGTGATAATATACGCTACAAAACGGGGATTATACATTGATATTTTTTTTCTCAATCTCTTACAGGGAAACATTTTTTATAACCAACTAATCATCGAAACGATTATGTTCGAGTTACTTCATGCTTCATTGTAAATTAGGCCTCATTCGTAAAATGACAGTTTATTGATGACGAAAAAATATTATGTAACAAATTACCTAATCGACTTCTCCTGATCAAGAGAAAACGTTTGTTATTTCACAATATCAATAATAAAATTGTATTTTTTTGTCATTTGCCTCTGATACAGCCAAACACGACACGGAAACTCTTTTAGGGTGTCTCATGCATGTTATCAAAAGTATGGAACTTAAATCCACATATTATGTTTCAGACAAAACTATTTCAAAAATGAACATGAAGTGACGTATCTGTTTGTTATTAAAAAACCTAACACTCAAGGGATCATTTGAATTATGCAAAAATCTGTTGAATTGAGCATGAGATTTTATGGTTCTTGAAAATTCTGGCGTCGTTAAAACCATCGCTGTAATTGTTCAGTGTTTTGAAACTATTGAAGCCCAGCAGTTCTGAAAGAGTTAACCCTAAATTATTGAATGTTGTTATAACGCCATTTTCGAGACCATTGGGAACTCGAACACTTTAAGTGGAGAATGGCCCTTTATGAGGTTAGTCGCTTCGCGGCCTCTTTACTTAAGACTGTGAACATTTTATTGCTTAAAAAAAAAGCGATTTTTAACGAACGTAGAACCAAATTTTTAAAAAAGTACCTCGCAACCAGAGCTAAAATTTCCTCATCGCTGTTTTATTTTTTAGCTCATGTACTCTTGAAACGATAATGGTGGATGATTGTTAATGTTGTCTAACTGATTTCTACACAACTGACGTTGTAATAAAAGCAGAGTTACTGGCGGCTATTAAGCCTTATCAATATCATCTTCATCATTATAGCGAAACACGCCAAATATTGTTACATTACAGTATATTTGAAAAAGCACTTTTAAATCTATAGATTTCCTGAAGTATATGCTCTTGTAAGTTAGAGGATCATTTATAATTATTTGGAATAATATAAAAATGTATGTGTTGGTTTGTCCACTAATAAGAGAGTGATTACAGCCGTGTAGACCTATTTTGTGATAGCCTCATGTGTTGCTATAGATACTTGACTTCATCCATATTTAGGAGGTGTTGACACATGATGCGGGCTAATTTCCTAATTTATGTTTCCTGGAATCTTAATTGATAGGTTTTTCATTGGATAGGTGCATATTTGTTGTGGAAGTTATTACCTTGTAAATAAAATCAGAAAGTCAAAGGTGTAGTGACTTCATGTGACCAACAGAAAAAAATCCTGGCGGTAATTTTGCGGCACACTAATTTCCACCCACTGAAAATGAGGATAACTAGACATCTAGGCTACAGGTAAAGAACTCGATTTTTGTCTGGTTATTAACCATGGGCAAGTGCGACAGCTTCCATATCGAATATCAGGTAAAAAGTGCTATATTTCAAATTCAGGAAACACATCTTTACAGGAAAGTTAGAAGCACGCATTGCTGTGTGGCTATGAATACGGAGAATCCCACTGTGAGTTCTGAGGCTTTTGGGGCTATGTTTTACAAAAAAGGATTTTAAAATTCATGTATGTGACTTCTAAATTCAAAGGACAAAAATGAGTTTGGGTCTGAAAATCTTATTACGGGATAGTACTGAACTCCTTCCACAATAGAAGGCGAAGGCGTGCTTTGTACTGGATACCGGATGTGCGTTTGATCCTGTTAATTCCCATCCCATTGTTTCATATTCATCTTCATCGAAATTTACATTTAGGATTGATCAATTCAGATCCACCGTTTCTTTCTTAAGAAAAGTTTGAAAAGTGGATGAATTAGAATTGAGTGGCCAAAAACATGAATGTGACTTTGACAACGTGTGAAAACAAGATGTGACTTACCATCGCCTTCTAACCCCCAGTACTTCCTCAGACTATCCTGCTAAATCCAAATAGAGTCCAACCGGAGTTTCTGCTCAATCCACTGTGCCTCATTTTTCAGTTGTCTGCTGAATCCAACGGAGTCCAACATGGCATAATAATGCTGTTCAGTTGCTCGCTGAATCCAACATTTTGCATGGAGGAATGCACACAAGGTTTACTGCTCAATCCAACAGGCTCCATCGGGTATGTGACATAGTTGGATCCCATGGATTCAGCAGGGTTAGGGAATTATTCTACATGTGAATTTTGATAAAGATGTGAATTAAAAATTGTAGCTTAAATTGTACTAGGATCACATTTACATCTATTCATACCAAAGTGTATGTTTTCAATGCAAATTCACTACTCTTTAGGCTATAGTGTTTGTATGAGTTTAATCAACTACAAAATAATGTAAGTCAATTTTTGCTTTTCAAACTGCCGCATGATATGGAAAATTGCTTTGTTGTACGTATAAGCCACGTATTGGAAAACACTGATCCATTGTGGCAGCTAGTACTTCATCACATCACAACAGTCTGAAAAAATAAGACTAAACGGCTTTTCAATATCATAGATTTTACAAGATTTACGAATAATGTTTCCAAAATTGTAGCTATTATACAGGACAAACGTTATATCAATACAGTTAGTCTCAGGCGTAAAACACTCTAACCCGGAA
>JASAOE010001230.1:0-33695 GCA_029964075.1 Patiria pectinifera
GTCTGAACTTCGGTCTGATGACGCCATACGCCTAAAACTTTGCACACGTCTTAGGGTGGGGTAAGGTCATCATATACACCAATATTTGGGCGATTCCGACAAACTTCGCCACAGACATCTATTCAAAATACATTTTGAAAATTTTCCAACCTGTCGCTAGAGATTGCTCGAAGATTACATGACGTCATCGGTAGATGTTTAAAGATACTATCAGCCAAGAGACTAACACCATTAAAGCAAGTTCATATCATTACCACTTTTAAATAATAAGCCCGCTGGTTTCGGCCTTTTTCGACCGGAAGCAAGGGTCACGTGATTGAACGCACACTAAATGAAATAAAGACCTTAACCTAGTCTACCACTGGCCGGCAACAGAATGCTGCGGACGCGTACGGTTGATTTCTTGTGCATTTTTAAATATTAAAAATGTCACAATTTAATTGCCTATAAATAGACACAGAATGACGTCATCATGACGTCATCAGTCCACAATGTTGTTTGAATTAGGGTTTTTGCTTGGACAAAGAGTGGTGTAAATAAATTACTGGCATAGAGTTGAAAATGCCCTTTGAAAAGTGACAATTTAATTTCTGTGTACAAAGTCTATGGGAAAAAATAAATATTATGGGAAAAAATAAATATTAAAAAATCTATAATAAATTAATCGATGACGTCATCATGACGTTACTCTTCGGGACACATCTTTGTTATAGGGACTATGCTGATGCAAGCTTTGAATGATGTACGACAAAGATTAATTCCCGAAAGTGGCGTTGAGAAAAAACGTGTACAAAGTCTATGGGATTTGCAAGGGGGAAAAAAAGAAGTAGAAGAAAGAAAAATCAGAACAAAAATAAAGGCTTTTCCGCAACTTTGCAGAAAAGCCCCCCAAAAAAACAAGAACAAAAAGAAAGGCTTTTTCATAAAGTGCAGCCAAAAAAAAAAGAGAACAAAACAAAACTTTGCAAAATTGCGAAAAAGCCAAAAACCTGAACAAAAAGAAAGGCTTTTCGCAACTGTGCGGAAAAGCCAAAAAAAAAAAAAATCAGACCAAAAATAAAGGCTTTTCCGCTGCCAAAAAAGGAAAACAAAAAAAAATAACGAAAACAAAGGCTGTTCCGGCTGGTTGCCGAAACACCCAATTACACCGTCTATGATGGGTTTTGCCCATGAATCGAGTAATTTTGTTCCAATATGAAAGAAGCCTGAGGGCGGTTGTGTTTGGAAAATAGTCAAACTTGCACCAAGATGGTTTTTGCTGCAGTCCACCGAGAGAATCGCAAAAAGTACCGTAGTTGCGAAACATTTCAAAGATGAAAAAGAATACACATCAAATTAGGTTATCGAATAGTGGAGTGGACACAACAGCAGGGCCATATTCGGAGCAGATAAACTCATAAGTTTGTACACAATTTTACAAATGCAAATAGCAGCCTTCCAGTGTGTCCGTCATGCATATCACTAGAAGACAAGTGCTGATACACCAGAAGAGAAAAATACGTGCAGTCTACCTTATTCAAGTGACAGGCTTACGATTGAGTGTAAAGAGCTCACGGGCTACACTTACACTAACTGGCGTCATTGTTAATAATCTAACAGCAACGATACCGATTCATTTGTGCTTCATTTAGCACAATTCGTCGACCATGTCCCGATTTACTACGATCTGGCCTATCTGGTTTTGACGTAAAAGCTTTTTTCCTTTTAGCAAATTCTGGATATTTATAATGAAACGCATAACAACTGTCATGTTTCTACGAAGTGACTTATACAAGTCTGGTACCTGTATTTTATGTGGTTCCTATCACTCTTATGAAATGAATTACGGGAACCAAATCTTTGACGTTGTCGAAACAATAGCTGACGTCACGTGTCGTTTGAAGTAGCTGAAAGAAACTAGCAAAGTATCAACCAGATTTCTGATTCTGTAAAGTTGTAGTTTCAAAAATAGTATGAGTATATGCAATACTCATATATACTTTCTTTGTAAGTTGTGTGCACGCAGAGTGTATTTTGACGCTGGTGGTTTGTATAAGGATAGCCCATTTACTTGTTGTAATGTGGGGATTTCGAGCCGTATTTCCCCTTAATAAGTGAGAAGAGATATATTTACTTGGAAATCATTAATTAATTAAAGTGAAAGTAGACATAGTTTTTAAGCATCTGTCCAAGTTCCGTAGATGTGTGCATTTCCCCCTCCCCCGATTTTTCCTTTATCAGAAATCAAATTTACAATTTCCCATAATGACAGGCCTAGCCGGAATTTCACGTAAACAGCACCTGACTTTCTGCTTACGGATGTTCAGTCGTGTTGCAGTAAGCACATTACGTGAAGGAAACACCACTTTCATTAAGCGGTGTGTCATCCCTGAGCAATTTATTTTGTATGACAAGACGTTTATTTCACTTTGATATCACTTTGTTACGTACTATTTACCCATGCTAGCATTCCATACTGCAGTTGTGGTATTTAAAGAGTCATTTCGTGTAAATGCTTCATATAAGTGTCACGCACTCAAACAATCGTGGGATAAGAAGGACTTTGGGGGCAAGTTACCCAAATGAACTTTTAATCCACGATATTTTTGCCCGTTGCCATGGTTAGGGGCCATTATGGGTTTTGCCCATTTGGGGGGAAGTCTAGAGGCTAAATTCATTTTTGCGTTATTTTCAAAGGTCATCAACCCAAACTGCAAAGTAATGCTTGCCAAACTCAAGTAACTATATACACGATTAAAGTATCATCCCTTACTCCTAACAGAGAAAAAATAAAAACACTTCTGAAAAAATCTCTTTTTTATATTATTTTGTGGGCCCTATAATACAGCATGTTTTGGACAAACTAGCAAAACCCCGCATTTTTACCCCATTTCCTATCCCTCCAAACAATGGCACTTGCTGCAGTCACACTCCAGAATATGGTTATTCCCGTCAGCTATGGTTAGTTCAGACATTGGTCTTTTCATATATGGGTGAGAAATTTTTGGGTTATTGTATATAGCCTTTGTAGCAGTAGCGCTCCAAAATGGTAAATCACAAAACCTTAAAAGCAAGTGTATTTTCAGTGTTTTCCCTATGTTTAGGGTAATAAACTAATAAACGTGTATAATTGGTATTGTTAATGAATCTAGCACATTTTCACAAACAGAATCAGACTGTTTACCACACATTTTGTGAATGTTCATTGGATGAATAGTAGGTAGTGTACTTCCCCACACCTGGCTAATTTCCCTCCCCTAATGCCACCTAATTTTGAACGTGTATGTTTGCATAACAAACAAATGTAAATACATAATATGCAAAGTGAACACTTGAAACAACACTAGAGTTCCTTTTCACAGCAGCAGCCCCTTACCCCCCCCCCCGGGGATCTACACAAACATCCGTCCCACAGATAGCCCCTTCCCCTTCCACCACCACTCCTAAAGCTCAAAAGAGAACCACGCCCTCCCCAACAAGTCAACAAGTACAATTTTGTTGAGATTACATACATGCATATGGCCTTGGGGAAAGTCTTAATTATGTAAGGTAGCTTTTTTACAACACGGGGCAGATTGAAATATCCGAAAAGTGAGGAGGAGAAGGGGTGTGTATGTCGCAGGGGTGGGTAGGGGATGGGAAGGGTGATCTGGACACACGCATGTACGCTGTACACATTTGTTTATATTGCAAGTTACTTTGGAGTTACAGTAAAAGGTGTGATGAACAAAATGACGTTTATTTTATTATTTTGAAAACGGAAAAGATTTAGAGAGCAACTTACTCTTATTTGTTTATATTGAAATACATGTACTTTAAAACAACGATCACTCCAGTGAAAGCTCCGAGAGAACACAGCATCAATTTGATTGCATGGATTTCACTTTGACTTGACTTGGCTATATACATGTATTTAGGGTCTGAAGTATTTTTTGAGTGGAAGTGTCCTTCAAATTTGTATTTGCCTGATCAACATGAAATTTTGTGGCACCAAATACACTTCTGTAGTGTGCTTATTATTACCATGGCAACCGTTGTAAAGACATCGGTGCTCATAAACTAAAGTCAAAGATACTTCCATTTTTCAAAGCCTATCACGGAAGTATTATCTTTAGACTGAAATTCATGGCTATATAATTAACAACAATACATGGTCAGTATGTAATAACGTGGCCGCCATTGGTGCGAGAATCGCATGTAATTTTCACCTTTCAATCTGTACCATTTTCTTTGTTTTGATGTACGTTTCTGATAGTTATTACATGAATCAATTGCAGAGCATTAAATAACATCACCACAATTGTGTATATTTACTTTAGTTTTGCCAATTCGGGTTGAAACCCACACATTTTTGGAATAAAATCAATAATTATAAGTCCCTATGGCAGTGACAATGGAGGCATACAATTGCTTGACTGGGATGAATGTTTACACAAAAATACAGAAATCATGCCCAAAATGTTATCTAGACAAGAGTTTGGAAAAATATATAAAAACACCTTTAGTGGTAACAGAAATGGAACCAAGAATGTCATATTATAGAGTAATGGTCAACCAATATTTTCCTGCCAAATCGGTTGTAGGAAAATCGGTCAAAGTATATGCAAATCAACATGGGATCACAGTGTGCTGTACCCCTCCCTTTCAGAAAAAAAACCCAAATACCCACCAGAAAGGGTTAACATCTGTAAGCACTTGTGGTTCGGTGGGGAAATTGATTTTTTTTAATATTAATTAACACATTAACAAAACATTCCCTGCTTGTATACAAAAAACCCTGTAATTTATAAGCACCAATACATTTATATTGCTTGCCATGTAACAATGGATGCACCACAGAATTGTGGCCATGTTTACTGCTGATGACAGTTTGGAAGAGACTCAAAATGCCATGCTGATTAAGAAATTACGATTTTGGAGGGCATAGCAGCACCCACAACGGTACTATATTCGACTTTATATGTGCTTGATCTGACCATATTTACACGTTCAATTCAAACAATCAAAATAGAGGCCATTTTGAGTTTTTACTAGAGTGATAGTTGTTTTAAAGTACATGTATTTTAATATAAAAATATGAGTTATTTGCTTTCGTAATCGCCATATCACTTCTCTGTATTGAAAATAGTAAAATAAATGCAATTTTGTTTAAAAAAATTCAGCATTATGTACATGTACCATGTACATGTATCCATATTACACCAACCCCCCTGCGCTTTCCAGATATTCCAAACCACTCCCACGTTGACAAAAAAATTGCCAAACCTACATAGTGTAGGTAAATATGTGGACTTTCCGCAAGGCAATATGTAACCTTAACAATAATACATATTGTGTACAATTCTTTGGGAGGGGGAGGGGTAGTTGCTCATATTGAGCACCGGATTAGGAAGAGGGATGGCAGGGGGTGGGCTGTGAGATGGGTACGCCTGTTGGTGTAGATTATGAAAGCTTCACTTCCAAATTGATATCTATTTACAATATTAATCTAGGCAAATACATGCAGAAATCAAAATCTTAATTTAGTGGCAAGGGAAGGGGCGGGCCTAGCTAGGAGGGGAGGACTGGACATCATTGGAATGATGGTGCACTTCAATCAGAGGACAGTGGATATGGCCATTATTCATTGCGGCTTGCAAACACATGAGTTTTGCCCATGTGACAATGATTGTACCGACAATGCCAAGTTATTGGTGGGTGGTCACACCCCACCCTCAAACCCAAGCAATGCCTCCGGGGTGGGGGAAGTGGAGGCTGTGAAAAGGATCTCTATGTTATTTCTAAAGTGTTCACTTGCATACTATTTATTTACATTTGCTTCGTTAAGCAACATACAAGTTCAAAATTCGGTGGCACAGTGGGAGTGGGCGGGGCCTAGCCAGGTGTGGGGGGGAAGTACACGACCTACTATTCATCCAATTGTCTAAACATTATACACAGTCTAATTCTGTTAGTAAAAATGCGCTAGATTCATGAACAATACGAATTATACAAGTTATTACTCAAAACAAAGGAAAACACTGAAAATACACTCTTTACGGTTTTTGTGAAATTTACTATTTTTGGAGCGCTACTGCACAAAGGCTATAAAATAACCCAACATTTTCTCACCAGATATGAAAAGACCAATGTCTGATCTAACCATAGCGGAGGGAAATTATTCTGAGTGCCCTGGCAAGTGCCATTTTGGAGGGATAAAAATGGGGTAAAAAATGCAGTTTTGTTAGTTGTAAAAAAATGCTATATTAAAGGGTCTAAAAATAATATAAAGGAGATTTTTCAGAAGTGTTTTTATTTTTTTCTTGTCAGGGTAAGGATGATACTTTGTGATGATATAGTTACTTTTGTGTCATTACTTTGCAGTTTGGGTTGATGACCTTTGAAAATAACGCAAAAAATGAATTTTTGCAGCCTCAAAATTGCCGAATAATGGCCAAAACAAATAATGGGCCGTAACCATGGCAACGGGCAAAATAAAGGTTTGAAAAGTCTATTTTGGTTACTTGCTCCCTAAGTCCTTTCATCCCAAAAGGTTTTAAAAAATTCGAATTTTTGAGCGTGGACACTTATATGAAGTATTTACACGAAATGACTCTTAAATTTCCAGAGTATCCCAAGTGTAAGAGAAATTATAAACTGCTTGACAATTACTATTCCATGTACGTTGGTTATCTATAGAATACTTACAGAAAGGTAGTCTGACTTAAACCTGGCTTATTATGGTATACGTTTTCCCGGCCACTTTTCAATACTTACTGTTTCTTTTTGATCGTTACTGCCTAAAAAGAATATATATATTTGTATCATCTGCAAATACAATGAAACCTTAAAATATCTGAGGAATTTGATAAATCATTGTAAGAGAAACAAAATTTGCTCTAAAACAGACCCTTGTTGAACTCCACACAAAAATGGTTTCAACGAAGAAGCACTATTTTGCCATACAACACACTGCTGTTTCTATACTTTTAAACCACGCGTGTAACATACCTCGTACGCCACATTTTCTCACTTTATTTAGCGATATGTCATGATTGATTGTTTCAAACGCTTTTGATAAATATAAAAATATTCCAATAGTGTTACAGGCCTCAGCATTGTCTAAAGACGAGGTTATTTTGTCAAAAAGATATATCAGCGTCATGTGGGTTGTGTTTGCATGTAAACCGTAACGGAAATTAGGAACACCAGGATAAGGTGATCGCCGCTTAGTTATTTTGGTAGCGAACAGCTTGAGTCGGTTTCTCAAACAGTTGTACACCCACTGGGATGATAGAAGTGCCAACACTACTAATAATAAAGGTGGTTACCAGAAGATTACGATCGTCACTGTCCAAAGCTTTTGAAAAATCCGTAGCTTCAATGACAGTGTTCCTCGCAGTATGACAATACACTTTATGTAACAAATTAAGCAAACGCTGAGAGATAGAAGTTTAATTCAGGCAACCAAACTGTTTCTGATCAAGAACCGTTTCGATATCAGCCACGGTCCAATTTTGTCAAAAACACAGGAAAGTGAAATAGGTCGACGGCTTATTATTGTTTGACGTTGTCCCTTCAGAAAAGGCACAACATAAGCTGTTTTTTCTTCGTCAAATTTCACGAACAATACCATCAATTTAGGTACACTTTTTTTTGGTCAGATTATATGATTTCCATAGTCTTATTTAAAGGTTGATCACATCAAAATCAAGTTTCTTTTAAATCGATTGCTACGCAGAGTATCTTTGTGAAATCATTTAAATATGTCAAACCTTACAAACCGACTCACCGTTCAAGATTAATTCAAATTCGCCAGCGATCTAATATTGCCACCTGAGAGTTTATGTTTGAAAACAAATTGGAGGACTGCATATAGTGTCCCCAATAATGATATAGCCAAGCTTGTCTTCTATTGCTCCCAAGCCTGTACGAATTTCAATGAAGTGTCGAATGCTATACATACTAATCTTACCTGCCATTGAAGACAGCATCAGAAAAGAAGTTGCTGCTCCGTCCATTCTCCTAGATGCAGTGCGTTATGGGCACCAATGCGCTACAATTTGTCTACAACACACACACTATTAAACGCGAATTAAAAGGCTGCGTATTAGACCACTGAACAACAATATCGAAAAAGCCTAAACTTGGAAACTTTGTCTGATTAGTGCAAGGATTTACAATCCGACATAATCGTTTGTATTCACAGGCGACTCGTATACCACACCAAGGCGACCGAATAGCAGTGTCTCTATACATGTGGAATACTGACCGACTATGAAGGATGCACCTCAAACTGTGTCTAACACATCGATCGATAATCTGTCAAGTTGATTGTATATCAAGTACATCAACTTCCACGCAGCTCGCTAGAGCAGCAAAGCAGCCATAAACCACGGAACGGGCTAACGTCATAGCAAGCCTAACCAATCAGGAACGAGCCTGAAGGGTTTAGATAAATTGACACGGCCTTGGAAAGCCGACTCACTAAAACGCAGACTTCAAAGAGCCACCAAGCTGCAAGGAACCCAAGCTAATTAGCAAATTATATGTAGTGCCTAATATCATTTTATTTATGATTCATTACCAGTAAATTGCCATCCTCGGTGCAAAACACCAGCCTTGAAATACGCGTTGTAGGCCTATTACACACACAGATAGGCTAATGCATACACCAGGTGCAACCAACTGAAACCATTACTCATAAAAGAAACGGGTACTGAACTTAGTATCTGTGCTCCATGTAAATTTAGTTTGACAATGTCCACTTTATGTACCAACCAAATATTTTTGCTTGTGGAGAAATTGCACCAAATATTGAACCGCGGCAAAATGACTCTGTCACCAGCATTAATACATCCAGTTGAGGCCGTCAAGTCGCTCCACACACCCTTACACATGCATAGAGGTGGGGTATTTCCTTTGTTCTCGTGTATTAAAATTTTGCAATGTCGCACACTAATTTCAAAATGCTCTTATTTTAACCAGAATTAATTTTCTGGGCTGAAATTCGGAATTAATATACCTTTTCTTAAACCCTTCCATTTGCAACAAATCTACCCACGGTGGTCCATGTTATACTTTTCTTTGTTGAACGTTCAAAGATCTCACCTTGGCATGCGCAGTAACTACCAAATAAGTCCATATTTCATATTACCAAAGTCACACTTCACCGGAACTGCTGCATTACGCACCCACATCGCGCAGTACTCGATACAAGAGTTGTCTACGACTACTGGCGAGAGGCACACACCATAGTATTGTTAAAGGGGTGTTTCCAGATAGTAGATTAAAAGTTTGAATAAAACGATGATTCGGACTATGAATAAAGTATTTACTGACTACAAAAATGTCTACAAGCTTCACTCACTTGTTACACGTAAATAGGCGCCTTTTCGACGACATCTATACACACACGCCACAACACCAATCAGCACGAAGCAACAACATACAGCGATGATAACAAAGATGGTGCCAGACTCTAAATGTGATCGATAAAAAGTGATTTGTTACTATTACAGAAAATTTAGTTTTGGCGTTTGGCAAGGATTTTCAGGGTCAATATTTCGAGCTACTTTAAAGTGCACCCACGGCGTGACATGGCTATGTTTAAATTGAGAAACTTGTGGGCTTCTGAATATTTTTTACCTAAACATTTGTTATTATTTAACAAAAATAAACCGGAACGTTCCCAACAAATGTTCCAGCAGTGAGTTTTTCTTATATAAATAAACTATTAATAAACTTGTAAAATTTAGACTATAGAAGTAAGAAAATGACTAATTGTGGCCATCAGTTTAGTGAATAACCCAATGAGGATACAATGCTGATTTATACGGTTATCGTTCACATTATTTGGAAATTTGTTAAAGCCGCTATGAATAACGGAAAGTTACCAAACGTCATGTTAATCAGCCGGGCTTAAGTCCATGATTAATATTGCAGTTAATTCTGTGTACTTGAAAGCATATGAACAAAATAAAAAAAAGATCCGTATAATTTAAAGGAACAAAAACACTAAAGTTTTCAACACGTTGCGAGAAAGTAGCAATTTTACGAAGTCTTGGAATTGAGGCAAGTTGATTGACGTGAAAGTTTAATACTCACGTTTGATTACTACATCCTCACGTTTGATTACTACATCTACGTATGATCTCATCAGCAATTTATTTACAGGGAAGACGTGACACCAGTACCGTACGTCATCTTCTACAAAGCACCTGTTCAAGAGAAGCGCGCCCTCTGGAGATAGGGAGAAACAGTTGTTGTCTCCAAGATCAGACATCGGTTTGGAGCTACCTGATATGTTCTTTATCGGGAGGATAAAGGTGGTCGCTGCATTTCCTGGCTTGGCAAAAGACCAGAAAACAGTTTCGGGACTTCCAATCTTTGCCAACTCCGATGCAGCTTAGCAAGTGAGTGGGTAATTTTTCCCAGCTTCAAAGTCGATTCTCGAGCTCGAAGACACATCTCCGCCGTCCAGTGGGAATTTTCGTCCTGCATAATCAAGTTATAATAATAATAATAAATAATAATGAACAGTTTTATATAGCGCAAAATTACAATGAAGTCTCAAAGCGTCATAATGGAAAGTTAAATAGTGAAACCAGGACTATTAAACACCCAAATTACAGAAAATACAGAAAGATTTATAAAATGCATACAATGAAAAAGAACAAGTTATTTAACAAAAGATGTGTCTTCAAATTAGACTTAAACTGTTCTAGAGAGGAGCTTTCTTTATACTACATATTAGGGAGTGAATTCCAGAGTTCAGGAGATGCAACCTGAAAGCCCTTTGCCCAAAAGCTTGTGGTGAGTGGATGAAAAGGAGTGAGAAGATTTTGTGAGCCAGAACGAAGATTTCTAGTAGGGCAATAGTCGTGGATTAATTATATGAGATATTGAGGAGCTATATCATGTTTGCATTTGTATGTCGTAACTAAGAGTTTGAAAAATTATTCTCTGTTTAACTGGTAACCAATGTAAATTATGCAAAATTGTGGGAAATGGATTCATGTGAACGAGTATATGTAACAAGTCTTGCAGCCGAGTTTTGAATTTATATAAAGTGGGAGAAAAATAGCACATTAATTTAACTACTGCAATTCTGATTTAGCTACAGCCAAATTATGTGACAAAATTCTAAAACTAACGCAAGTAGTCTTTTTGTAAAATAACATGTAAAAATAATAATAATAATAAACATGAAAAGAAAAATCAAAATTTGAGGTCCGTCACATGTGTACAAGACTGAATCATAAAGGCAGTAGTTTTCACCTATCACTCTGACATTGATATCACCACCACTGTTTCCTCCGCCTGTATCACATTGGTATCTTTCCTGCATCTTCGCCACCAACAGACTTGATGATCAGGCCGAAATCACCGGCAAGTTCGAACTTGGAATCAGCGCCGAGGTAGTTGCTCGACAGTAGAGGGTGTCGATCTGATCTTGTCGATCTTGAACCACTGTACCTCACAAATTGTGCCACCGGGCGTCCAGCCCAAGCATGGGAGTGTCTGCTCTTCACCCTCAAGAAGATAGAACGATGTCGATGAAGCTGAAAGCTTCATTGGGTTGTTGTCGATCTACATTTAAAATTTCCAAAATTCCAAAATTTCCATTTCCATCATTTCTGAAACTGTGAAGCATCGCTGTTAGATTAACCCAAAGGATCATTCTTGTTTTGTAAAGCAACTCAGCGTGATAATTAAACGAAACAAATCGCTTTATACATCTTACTACATACATGATGAATTTCCTCCTCAATACTCCGGGCGTGGAAATCTTACAACGAGGCCTTGGGGAAGTGAAACTAAACTATCTCTTTAAATGTGATATGGTCTGGGTCTTCTACGGTGTCGTGTGTGAGGTTATTTCCATTTCTGGGTACTTCTGGGTGAAATGATTGCATATAGATGTCTGTCCTAGCTGCAATTCGTGTGAACTGATAGTTGTGAAGTCTAAGCCCGTGCTGGTTAGGGGACTGTATCGTTGACGGATTTATGTGAAGTATGTAGTATAGTACTTTGTAGAAATATGTATGTTGGTTAACTTTCCTTTTCTCTTCCAGTGAATACCATCCTAGGGTTGTCAACATGTCAGTCACACGTTCAGTCAGGGATAATCTCTCATAACGAAACAAGCAGCCCTCCGTTCCACGTTTTCAAGGATGTTATGTTCTTAGCTATGTGATGGTTCTAAGCAATGCTACCATATTTTAGATGTAGTCTGACTAATGTTGAACTGTACTGGTCACCCCAATTCTCTGGAAGTTTATGTGACTGAGAAACCGTAAGCTCAACTGTTAGTTCCGTTTTTGAATATTTTATTGAGTGTATTGCATGTGCACTCATGCACAAACTTTTAAGCATAAAAATACACCTGGGCCAATTTATATAACTGCATTTTTAGTTTGGCGATTGTATCTTTACGGAATAATCACAAGGTCTTTAGAGTACTATAACATACTTTTTTTGCATTACCTGATATTATGGCATTGGTGTCGCAATTTCTGAGAGTACCATCTGACCGGAACGCGTGACACCAGAACCGCTGCGTATCGTGCGTACGTCATTCAGGAGTTGACTGTAAGGGAAGCGTTGCCGGCAGTGCTGTACTCGGCGCCATGTTGGATCTGCAGGGTGGTACCATCAGTGAAACGTGCACCAATGATCTGTGTATCTGTAGTGCCGCCCTCTCTCCTGTTGACCAATACACCATGTCTGGTGTCTCTGACTTGCACTCACACGGAAGCGTCTGTCTGAGTCATCTCTGGTAATTAGCAGTGGAAGAAACCTGACTACTTCCTCCTGGAAAGGTATCGCCTGTGTTATGGGAATTTTTATTAATTGTTTCCAACTGTAGTCCTTGAAAACAACGGTGAAAACTTCATTTTAGGTATACGTGAATCAATTTTTCTTGGGGTAGGAATGATTTGGTGATGGGGAGAGTTTTGGGAAAACCCTGGGAGCAACGTATCAAAAAAAATTCACACCGTGGAACCACGTGGAGAGTTTTATCACCACATGTGTTTATAGGTCAATAACCCTCAGCTGGCATGCCTGTACATGCACAAGATATAGGTCATTCACATGTCCAGGGATTGTTTACTACCTGTCTGGGCTCCTGGCGGCACGAGGGGTTGACACAAAGGGATCGGCGGCACTTATAGGGGTTGGCCACTAAGATCACCCATTACTGCACAAAGGCATTGGGCGCCATCTTGGCTTCTGTCTTTTAACACTTCTTACTCCTGAGTGGGTAGGGTCTGGCCAATGGGAGTCAAGAGGCTTGTGGTGTATTAGTAGGGGGTGAGGATTACATGGAAGCTTGGCCTTATTGGCCCATTGAAAAAAAAATATGCCCATATTTGGAAAATGTGGAGAATGTTATCACCACTTCGCTGCTCGGAGGGTTCTAAAAGATGTTAAAAGTGTTGCAGTCGATATGATTCCAGTCACAAGTAATCACAAACAATCAATCCGGTCACTGGTAACGGAGGCTAGACAAAAACAATTTAACGTCTATGTCTCATTTTTTTTTTATGTGATGAGTTCGCTCGAATTAGACAACATATATGTTTGACTTGTGATGACTTGTGAACCACCACATCTATGTTGAAGTTTAAAACAGAGGTTTTACCAATAATCTTGAACATCTACTCCCGCATGTCTCTAGCTTCGGTAGTTTGAGGATGACTTGGCACAGGAACCTCCCTTGGTCCCTGTCTTCGATTCCTTTAATGACAAGGCTGAGATCGGACAACATCGAGTATCTCTCCTCGGCAGGTGTGTCTTTGTTATTTCCTTCCCGCATGTCTCGGCTGAACAGACGAACTTTTGATGTGTCGTCTACTCTGAATCCTTGGTACCAAATGGCACCGTCTAAATTTTCACCGGCACGAAACGCAGGACAGTGAATTTTGTGCCAAACTCTCTTTGAAGGTAGCGGGGCCGCAAAATATCTTGGATGCTCGTTTCGAAACACCAAAGCTCATCAGAAATCGACAGAGCTCTCGAATATCCCCGGAATGTACCCAAACAGCTCGCTTAAAAATGCTATCTCACTTTTTGCCAAGTATAGCGGTAGCCGCAGTGAAAGGTACATTTTCAGATGAATAAACTGAACAAAAGCGCACCAACTAAAACGTTTGAATTGTAGTTCTAAAGTGTACATGTGAATATTTAGTTCTAAAGGGCCGGGCGGGAATCCGCCCCGGCCCCAAACTTTTTCCGCTATAACTTTAAAAACACGACCCGAGCTGTTCTGACTTTTAACCTCAAGCCTTGCGCATCGTTTGATACCAAAAACATAAAATCTGACAACTGTAAAATTCAGGCCGCTTCGCGCCGAAAATGAATTTCCTCGTATTCGTAGCGTACACAGATTAGATTATTATTCATGCATAATTATAAATAATTAATGAGCCAAAATTGTAAAACCCTTTGACCTATGGTCATGACATTTCTCGGGTATGTTCATGATAAGTCGTTCTATTCATGTACCAAGTTAAAAAAATCGTCACTCGATGATCAAGACCCTAAGCTCCCCCGGCTGAGAGATGATCAAAATAGCCTTGGCCATTTTAGTTCAAAACAGGTAAAGAAAAAAAACATCAAACAAAAGGTTGGGCAATTTCACTTTCTGTAACATCAGCAAAATCCAAGTGAAATAAATAGGCGTAACATCAAAAATATGCATTAGATGATAGATAGTTGACGTATTGACACACTGTTGGCAAAATAAGAGATAACCCATTTGCCCTACTTTTCACATGTGCATGGAAACGTAGTATGCATTTTTCTGAGCACTTTGAACGTTGAACCCTCTGCGATGTTTCTACGACAGTACAAAACAGCCGTTGCACGTTATTGGGAATCCCTCCTGCGCCCGTGAGTGTATGAAAGCGGTAATTAAGAACGCATTACATTCCGTTAATAAGGTTAGTTCTATACATAGCACAATCTAAAATGGAAGTTTGAAAGCACCATCTGGCGAAATGCAACAGAATATTGTTTTATCAATTTTTTTAATATATTTTTTCCCCCCGGTCATTTGAACACATGCATGATTCACACAAATTCTTTCATATCGATACTCTAATTTCGTCCCCGAACATCGCCAAGCTCAATTCTCAATTTGGATTTCAGAAAGCAACCACTAGATTTCATTAAAGGTTCAGTTTAATTCATTTTTTTTAGCATACCGATTCGTCCTAAATTTGTAAAATGTTGACACACAAAATCCCACCGTTGAGCACATCAACAGCCCAACCATTACCAGGGAACGAATTCCGATTGACGGCATTGTGAACTCCAGATATCTGTTGATGACATTTGCGCTGTAGTTATTTAGACAAATTTATGATAAAGCATTTGTACTGTGTCATGTTTTAGTCTGTTACTTTACATCACTAACCACTCTTGGGTCAAAAAGTATACGTGCAATATGCGGACTGGAACAATTTGCCCTTCTACTTTTAACAATGAACAACAAGTCCACGAAAAAAACACGAATGTGTCCCTCACATTGAAAAAATAAAACATCCAGGGCTGCTCCATTCCCTACCTGCAGTTGCTCATGCACATTCGCATGATGTTTCGCTCATTTTAAACAAACGCATCGATCACCTTAACAATCATGGATCATACTCAAAATGACAAAATCTCAGGCTCAAAATGAAACTTAAGGCAGAGATTTAGAACATCAAAGACTCACCAACCCAGTCAGGTGTTTATTAAGAGGCTGACTGTGGCTCCACTTATTTTCGAACAGTTATTATTTAATGCATTCCATTGAACCGAATACGATGTTACCTCCACACAAATAAACACTGTATTATTAACAAGTATTAACAAAACTTACGCGCTCCTGTTTTTATGGTGGCCCTGAAGGGACATCACCACATCATGATTTCTGTGCAGATTTCTGCGATGTCGCACATTTTATCGCACATTTCTGTGCAGATTTCGGCGATGGTGCACATTTTATCGCACATTTCTGTGCAGATTTCTGCAATGTCGCACATTTTATCGCAGATTTCTGCGATGTCGCACATTTTATAGCACATTTCTGCGCAGATTTCTGCGATGTCGCACATTTTATCGCACATTTCTGCGCAGATTTCTGCGATGTCGCACATTTTATCGCAGATTTCTGCGATGTCGCACATTTTATCGCACGTTTCTGCGCAGATTTCTGCGATGTCGCACATTTTATTGCAGAAATCTGCGCAGAAATTTGCGATGTCGCACATTTTATCGCTTACAAGTTCAAACAAGTTCAAATATATCTGATAAATTTACATGTATATGATGAATTGAAAGAGAAAAGCAGATAATATCATATTTCTGTTCACTCAAAAGTCATTGCGGGCATGATTTATGCTGATTATGCGTAGAGATGTCCATGGCTTGCTCTGCTGATAATTATCTATCGTGGCGTCGGCTTTGGTGGTATATTGTCCAAATACAGCGTCAGTCAGATTTGCCTAGTCTAGGGCCTAGTCTTCCATACACTCATATACTTATCAACCTGGTCTGATGATGTGAATGGTCCTCCCATGCCTTATAGTTTATCCTCGAGTTTATCCTGTGCAGAATTCCACTGCACATCACTTCTGGTATTGTAATATTGTTACACCCGAGTATTCTCGGAAGGAACCTGGCTATCTTCGCTCGATATGCTCAGCAGTTAGTAGCTTTGACGATGTTGACTTGGGCTGATAAAGGACTAAATATAATTAATACCAATGTTTTACCCACCTCAAATAAGTTACGCATAAGAAACAAATCATCCATGAAGTTTACAGCAATGCAGATTTCAGCATTGGTAAAGTGAAGAGGAGGTCACCAATTGTAAACTTAACAATCGTGACAATGCAACTTAATCACCCTGTACCGAGTGGTGATATCACAATAAAAAAGGTGTTCACGTTACTATTGATACTAGCTCCAGATAAACAGTGTTTCACAAAGAACGGGTCCATCAGTAAACACGTTTCAAATTAGGGAAGCAGTCCTATGCTCAGGGAAAGTGATTGGAAAAACAATCAACCAACTATGAACCAAATAACAACTTTTTTACAATCAGTGCAGGAAATGACCAGTAATAAGTAATATATTTCTGTTGAGTTGATGACTGAAGTATAAGGAATTCGTCAGACCTCAATCATGTTATTGCAGTGTATCGTCCTCTCCCATCTGTTTCTGAATTTCTGCAGGGGGGAGTTTGGATCTCTGCTAGAAATAACTGTCATTAGACCAGGTCGCCTGATGATCTTGGGCGATTTTAACTTCCACATGGAGGATTCAACAAGGACGAATGTGACGCAGTTCTGTGAACTTATTACTTCAACATTCATTTGATCTTATTCAACATGTCCAAGTTCCCACCCACGAGAGAGGAAATACGTTGGATTTGGTAATAACTCGTTCAACAGACAACTGTGCTTTGGATATTGAACTCGAAAATACCCTCCCATCCTATCACAGCCTGATTCACTTCAAATCAGACATGGTAAGACCACGGGTTTCTCGAGTGAAGCGAGTAAGCCGGAAAACATCATCGGTGTCTGTTGAGTCATTACCAGAATGTTTACCAGAATGTTTCAGTACTAACCCACTTCCCATTACTGACAGTGACTCCGTTGACGAACTGGTCCAAAACTACAATTCGACAACGAGACGTATTTTTGATCGTCTTGCTCCTGAAACCACCAAACTCTTTGTGGTCAAACCCAGAGCGCCGTGGTTCTGTGATGCGATCCGTCAGAGCAGACAAGAAACTCGTCGACTGGAATGGAATTGGGTAACCAAACCTCTGCAGGTAAGCAAACAGATTTTATAAAGCCAAGCAGTCAGCACACAATCGAACTGTGAATCGGATAAAGGAGTCGTTCTGCGACCAGAGAAAAGTATGCTCTTTAATAGATGACATGATCGGCAAGAAGGGAGCTACAGCAAGGAAATTGCCACAGCACGATGATGATCAGAAATTAGCCGAACAGTTCCTGGACTTTTCTAATAGCAAAATACCATGTCTTTGAAAGCAAATGTATGTTTCTGTGATATTCCATGTGTATCTCCTGAACCTGGTCATTCATTCACGAATTTCAGTACAATTAACAAAATTGTTCTAAACGGATTCATGAAATCAATGAATTCTAAATCGTGTGTTTTAAAGCTACTCCCGACTCATTTTCTGAAAGCTGGTCTTCCTTGTGTATGTTTTAAAGCATTTGTTATCGAATGTGAATAAATCCTTTCTGTAAGATGCTTTTCCATCAGAAATAAAACCGGTTGTAATAAGACCGCTGTTGAAAAAGTCTGGATTGGATCCAAACGAGTTGTGTAACTACAGGCCCGTGTCAAATGTTCCTTTTGTTGGCAAATTAGTGGAGAAAATGGCTACTGACCAGCTTTATGCATACGATTCTCATTGTTATCCAAATTTCAGTCTGCTTATCGCCAGTATCACAGCACAGAGTCGGCACTCTGACAATCGGAAAGAGGTCATTTTAGTTATGCTTGACCTGACCGCTTCTTTCGATATCATTGTTCACTCCATTTTACTTCATAGATTGGAAACCAGGTATGGGATACAAGGTTTAGCGCTTCAGTGGTTCATTTCCTATTTAGTGGGTTGGACCCTAAGAATTTGCATTGGGTCAGCAAAGTCAGAGTTGACTCCTTTGCTTTTGGTGTGCCATAGGAAGTGTACTCCGGTCAATCTTGTTCACACTCTCTACCTTGCACCTTTAGACGATATTATTTAAGAAACATAACATCAATTTTATGTTTTATGCTAATGACACCTGTGCAGGTGTACCTAATTTGTAAGAATGCTATAACTCAAAGGTTCATCTTGAAGCATGTGTTGAGAAACTGAGACATTGAATGCTTTTGAACAAGCTTATTCTCAATGATGCGTAGACCAAGGTGATTCATTTTCATTCCTCGTTTCGTAAATGTGACCTTTTGTCAGGTTTGCATGTTGGAATTGATGAGATTACTCCTACCACAGTCGTTAGGAATCTTGGTGTGTACTTCGACAGTCATTGCAATATTGCTGCACAAGTTTCTAAGATATGTCAATTGGGATATTTTGCTTTGCATTGTATCAGAAAAAAATCGTTGTTTTAGATCGCACCACTATTGAACGACTTATCCATGCTTTTATCACATCACGGTTGGATTATTGAAATAGCCTTCTCCATGGTCTTCCTGATTATTCAATCCATAGGTTACCAATAGTTCAAAATTCGCTCGCCTTATTACTCATACTAAGACATTTCAGCATATCACCCCTGTTCTCCAAAGTCTTCACTGGATATCTGTGGCACAGCGTATTGAGTTAAAGATCCTTATTTCAGGGCATAAAATCTCACATAAACAAGCATTTGAATACCTGTTGGATTTGTTGGCAGTTCGAGAGAGTTCGATAGCCACTCGCTCCTCCACTTAAACACTCTTAGTTCAGCCCCGTTTTAATCATGATCATTATGACAGGCGTGCCTTCTCAGTATCAGCACCCAGTGTATGGAATACACTTCCTTATTTTATTCGAAATGGACCTTCTTTTTTATCTTTTAAGTCAGCACTGAAAACATATTATTTCCGTCAGGTTTTTAAGTAATATTCCAGTGATTGTGATTTGAATGTATTTCTAATGAGTCTTACTCTGTGTCTTAATCAATGTTTCTGATTCACCGTAAATTTTTAATGAGCTTTTAATGTACTTTATGACATTTTATGCGATTAGTTTTGTAAAGCGTATTGAGATTTTGTGTTGATGTAATGCGCTATATAATAATGCATAAGTAGTATACGTGTAATGGTATCATTAAGGAGACACGTTATCGTAATTTCTTCGCATGATGGGAGACATCGGTCTTTAGGCAGACATTTTCAAGTCTCCCTAATGTCACAGCCCTTCTTTAAAGGCACCCGTTTACTCTCGCAATTAATTTATATTTGTTGCTCGTGGTCTAATTAGTAAACATACCGAAATTCGTGGAAAAAAGGACAAGGGAATATTAGGGTAGGGCACATTTCAGTTTCAAAAAAAAATGCACAAGTCTATGGGGATTTCTCCCAAATGTCCAATCCAGGGTTAAATATATAATAATAATAATAATAATAAATAATAAATAATAATAATAATATTTTATTCGGCAAATTTATATACACACAATTACAATAAATACATCAAATTGGCTATTAAAACAAAAGGATACAAACAATAAGAAACCAACTAAACTGTACACACGAAAGACAGAACGTGGACAGTGCAGGGTTAAACAGGGCCAATGGGAAGGGGAGAGCTACGACAGGAAATCGGAAGGGAAGCAAGAAACCAACTGTAGAGGAAAAGGCTGAGAAAGGGGTATGGTGGAAAAATTTATCCAGCAGAGCAAAAAAAAATAAAAAAAAAATAGATGAGCAACCAAGAATAGCATTACAATTGTGCTAAAAAACAACAGCAGAGTCTGAAAAGGTTGTTTCAAGTTATGTCTAAGTAAAAATAATCGAGGATAAGATTACACATAACAGATTACAGATTAAGAAAAAAAAAGCAGACAGAGAAGCACAGGCTAACTTATCAACCACGTTATCGGGATAAGTACTCCATTTCCTAACAAACTGACAGTGAATAGAATATTTGAATATGTCAATGGGAGCATAAAGGTGGTGAAAGGTCAACCGGGAGTGCGCATGTCTACAATTCATATTGAAAAAAGACGTAAAAAAATCACCTTAATTGCCAGATGTCAATTGCTTGCAAACAAATGTCATGAATCAGAACTCTCGCCTGGCGCTAATGGTGCCTAAATGGCAGACGTCTATAAAGTCCAACGTCCCATTGGTCCAACGTTCCATTGGTCCGACGTTAAGTTTGGTCCGACGTCCCATTGGTGCGACGTTCCATTGGTCCGACGTTCCATTGGTCCGACGTTCCTTTAGTCTGACGTCCCATTTGTCCGACGGCCCGTTAGTCTATACGTCCCATTGGTCTGACATCCCATAGGTTCTAGGGTTAGGGTAAGGGTTAGGGTTAGGGTTAGGATTAGGGTTAGGGTCAGTCAACCTGAACCAATGGGACGTCGGACCAATGGGACTTCGGACCAATGAGTGTCGGACCAATGGGGCGTCGGACCAATGGGACGTCGGACCAATGGGTGTCGGACCAATGGGGCGTCGGACCAATGGGGCGTCGGACCAATGGGGCGTCGGACCAATGGGGCGTCGGACAAATGGAACGAGTGGCATACCTTTGAACCTTTTCAAGTCGATCAATGTGTTTAACTCTGTACAGAGACCAGACAGGAGAACAATAGTCGAGAACAGGCAAAACAATTGCTTCGTGGCATATTGTACATGCGTTGTAGGCCTTCGCAGAAACATATTGTACATTGTACATTAAGACAAATAATGCAATTTACTGATCACCACCCCCAGCGTGTACATGACCCATGCCCATGCCAGCCTGGCCAGCTAGCGTGGCATGTTTCGACATATCAGACACTGCAGCCTGTCAAAATTATCAGGAGTCAGTTTGTGGTCCGTGGGCACGTGCAATTAGAATCATTGAATTGACTGACACTGGTGACCTAAGCTGTCAATCAAAACAAATTGTTTTAACAATAGTGGGTCCGCGTAAATATGTCATATAAGTGTCCTCAGCATTTGTTTTTGATTTTGTGATATGAAAGGACTTGGTGAGCAAGTAACTAAAATAGAACTTGAAATTTTAGGGAAGATAGGGGGATTGTTGATGATAAAAGCATGCCAATTTCCTACCTACATGGTTAGCCTATGTCTTAAGAAACATTTGCGTTGGCCCAAATACTTTTCTCATGACATATTCTGATTGTGTGCCAAATTTCATGCTTTTATCATCAAATGAACAATGCTATCACCTATCTACCATACTAGTACGGTGATGGCGATTGTGCTTAGATCGATCGATACAGGCTTGTACTGGGAAAGAAAAGAGACGGAACCAGCAGACAATTGAACGAGACTCAACTGAAGTGGAAAGCCGACTACAGGTCACTGAGTAATTCAACGGAATTCGAGTCAAAGTTAATTAGGACTGAACCGACTGCATGCAATTTTTCTTGTATAGTCCTTATGCATGAGGAAGCCATTTTTGATCGTGTTCCCTGAATCCATTTTATAAATTGTAAACTGTTGAATGGGATGGTGCCAGACTTATGATTGGAGTGTGTGGCCTCACTTAAAAAAATTTCTTAAATGTGGCTTAAAACATAAGGGTATGTTTAATCACAAATGTTTAATTATTCATCAGAGCAGACTTAATTTGTAATGAAGTTTATTTAATTGCTTTCATTTCTACTCGCAAGATCCAAAACTGAAGAGTTTGCCTCGCTTTCAATGTAATATGGCCGAGGTGAGATGTTGTTTCCATGATTTCTAATTTTTACAGTTTAAAAACAACCATAAAGTTTAAAAACTGAATTTTATTTACTAATTATACTTCTTATATTCTATCCATTAATAGCTGAATCGATGATCAGTTAGTTTCAGAAAACTACTGAAGAAAAACATAATTTGAACCCGACTGCCACCTTAGGTTTGTGCATAAACAGCATGGCTCGTTTGTCTATACCCATGATTCCATGAGAATGTCAAAAAGGTTTATTAGAAATCTGTCAGGAAAGCAGACTACTTTGAACAAACTATTAAAAGGCACCGCAAAAGATGGTGATTAAAAATGTGTAGAAAAGACTGCATGTCAACGCTTTTCAGTGTTTGGCTCTGTCAAAGGTGATTTGCCATGGAAACGGCAAATCGCATTATAATATTATTACCTTCAAGAGTCGCCGTAGATCAGTTAGCTATAGAGTGAACGTTCGTCAGTGGTGTGGACGGGGGAAAGCTGAGTGGTCGCATCAATTAACAAGTATCTTCCGTTATTTATTGGATCGCGGACTCGCCGTCTATACTGCTTAGAGCCTGGGAAACTTCATCTAGAAATGCCGCCGTTTGCTCGTACTGCCCTCCTGGTGACGTGCATTGTGATCCTGCTGATTGCTAGGCTTTGCGGGACTCAAGGTAGGCTCATTGATTTGGTATGGAAACTAAAAAAAACCCGGTATTTCACCTCACCAATAACTGTAAAGACAATTCAAATAAAAGCGCCGTTTATTAACCCCCTCCATTTATTTTTTTTGGCCTTAGTTTGGGGGTAAAACATGATGATAGATGTAAAACAAAGAATGGTTTGGGTAATTTTTTTTTAACTACGTTAGAATGTGTATTATTACCCCATGCAGTGGAAAAACTAGTGTGCCCTAAATCGGATGGGGCTGCATTCATGCTCAGTTTGATGCTGCAAGTTTTGCTCAGCATTGTTTTATAAAAGGACACCTGGGGCCAATGTCGAGTTTTTAAGTCGAGGGGCTTAGGGATTTCATTCATTTAAACAGCTAAACTTTACAAAAACCATTAAAAAAAATCGGTTACCATGCCCAATAAGGATACCAATAATCGCCAAATCTCTGGCAAATTTGCCAAATTGTTCTGGGGAATAAAATAATTGTCCCCCTGTGCTGATGTTTATATCAATGAAAACAATTGTGCATTTTGTCACCAAGAGATATAAGACAAAAAGCCCCGTTTACATAAGCAATCGCACTGCATCTAAACATCCAATTTGACATACATCGGTTTTTAATAATTCCAGCGCGATTTTCTTTATATCAAAAAGTTTTTGGATCGGAAAAAAAAACTAGAATGAACAAGATCATTCTTTAAATCTTCAAAAAAAATGTTAACGATTTGCGACAAATTTTAAGTTATACTCATCCAAAAACGTCAAATCGCCCTGCAGCATAGACCTTGAGAATTAAAAAAATCTCTCTATATAATTATTTAAGGACACATTAGTGCCACATTAAGAAAAAAACACGTTTGAATGAAAATGTATAGGTTTGTAAAACAGTTGGACCAAGTTTCACTAAAAAGAAATATAATGAGGAGGACACAATGTACCAAGGGGACCCAAATACGCCGTTCTCGATGAAATCACTTGTTTGATAATAAAAACATTCTATTCAGGGTACCCGTAGTCAGGTTTGGCGGTCAAAGTGGCACTGACAGATGAATCTTGGGGAGGAGGCGGGACAGGTGATTGCCATGAAGGCATATGAATGGAGCATTAGGTCCTGTGAATTTCTTGGCCATATTTTTTAACAGTGCACCAACGTCTGAATGCATAGTTGCATAACGTGTTTTCGTTTTTATGTTCCCTATTTTGTTTCGTCTTAATTAGCATGATTTTGCCCCTGAAAAGGTCTGGCTGAAGGAAGAGACCTAGTATTGTCAGTGGGTCGTATGTATAAAAACTAGTAAATGCTAGGAAGTTTAAGCAAAAAGTAAAAGCATTTACTTTGGAGTACAAGCATAAAGGAAAAGCAAATGCTTGATTTCGTATGAATAAAAGTTTGCCTTTACTGCTCAGCATTTACTAGACAACAAATAGCAAATGCTTCTTACTGTTGGATTGTTGTCATGGACGAATGATTGCCAACAATAGGGTTTCTTTTGTGTGTACGAACTGCCGCACACACAGGGTTTACACATGGTGTAATAGTCCAAATCAAGGTGATGCATATAGTACATGTAGTAGTACATACATTTTGATCCTCAAATCCAGCAAACATGATGACACTTTTCGGCAGTTGCAGAATACAAAAAGTATACTTTCATCATTCATGAAAATTGTAAAGGTCCACAGTGTCCTGTAGTCACGTCACAATTGCATAAAAATCACAGAGGTGTTAAAGTGGGTAAAATCATACCAACATTCGATACACAAAGAGTTTTGTTTATTGAAATATTAAAACAATAATAGTTTGCAAAGATTGGTGACCTAATAAACTAAACAAATGATTTCATTTTGTTCAGTCCCCATGGTGCCGTTGGATAAAATTTATCCTTAATCATTCTGTGCCGCACTGAATTTTACGCTAACACTTCTCATATCGTGAACAAAATGTGAAATTATCGTTTCTAATTCTAGTAATAAAATACATAATAAAAATTGCGCATAAATGTTAGTCAAAATACAGTGTATGGTATTATATGTAGTTTATTAACGTTTTGTGTCAATTTTGGGGTGATTAATATTAATAAATGCAGCAGTTTTTGCGCAGAAGTAATTGCTTTATATTTTCAAGGTTGCCCCAACCCAGCCTTGAAAAATGACCAGTAAATGCTTGAAATCTGAAGCATTTACTCCTTTTTATTCATACGAAATGAAGTAAACACTTCTAGTCTAGCGAAAGCTAGCAAGTAAAAAGTAAATACTTTTAGCTTTCAGCAAATGCTTTCCAGTAAAAGCATTTGCTTCATTTTTATTCATACAAATGCAAGTAAATGCTTAAAAATGGGTAGTAAAAGCAAATGCTAGTTTTTATACATACGACCCAATATCTGATTCTCAACAATTTCTCAAAAGCTCATTGATTTTTTTATAAAAAACAATAAATATTTTAAAGACAGTTCATAATAATAATCGCATGAAGTGCAGTTATAATATTGTGTTTCCTGGCCACTTTTCGAGTTTTTCTAATCATTTTTATTAACAGCCATTTCATTTCTCGAGGATTTTTTTTTATACATGTGATCAAATTGGGGTTTCTTTTTTGTTTCGGGGCATTCGATTTCGATTCTTAGACACCCCAGATTTTGCTCCGAATGTTCGTTTTCGTTTTGGGGCATTCTATTTTGTTTTGATGCATTCAATACTTACTTTGTAGCATTTTTAAAATTAAGTCTTTGACATTTTTTGACGGTTGACATTTGACTAATTCAAATAAGCGAATGTCGGTGCGCTCATAACGTAATACCAAACTTGTCGTGTCTTATTCGTGTGTGGGCAATCACTTTTATCGTTTGGTCACAACAAAATACGAATAGGGGAAAAGAGAAGTCGTCGTGGTATTAGACTACACGTAACACGAGAAACCATTTTGCACACTTATACGACGGCTTGCATGGTGGTTCTAAGCTCAAACAGCGCTGGTTTTCGGAACTGTACAACTCATTTATGATTGACTACACTACATTGAAAAAAATCATAGATTGGGTTTCCCAAATTTCTTGTCACCATTACATTCAAGGGTAATTAACCTGGCTACAACGCCTGATGTTAAAGTAGAACTACTCGCAGCTGATTTTTGCATAGAAATTGTACATTTAGCTTATTTCAATTTTCAACACTGTGGGCTCCGAAACTGGCTAGGTGGCGTTATTCTGCTTGGCAAATCGTTAATTAGGTTAATTAAGATTTTAATTAATTTTTTGAAAGTATGGCCTCACCAGGTTGTAGATTTTGATATATTTATTCAGTTTCACAACAACAACAAATCGAAAAACAGACGATTTTCATAAAATTCGCCCCTTCGTGAAAACGGTGACGAAGTGTCATCTGCCCCTGGCGCTTAATTGCTACAATTAAGGGATTTGACGTCATTGTTAAGTTCCTCCATTAATGGCACGTCGTCGAAATAACCCGTGACAGGAATGCTCTCGCTCTTCATTTTCTCGATTCTTGTGTTAGCAACGATGCTGAAGATAGCATCGCAGACGTTGGTCCATCTCTCCCACGTACTGGCTTCGGAATAATCTAGGAGGCTTGCTCGATAGAATCATTGAAGCTTTCATACAAGTCAGGGTGAGGCATTCTTGTTTTTTTTAAAGTGTGGAAGCCAAGCCAGTACGAATGTTGGATAAGTCATGGACAGAGCCCCACTTTGACAGCTTGACCAAGGAGTGGATTATTGACAATGTCCTTGTGACTACAAGATATAGCTGGTTCCAATGATGAGACATTCTTCTAGCAGCCGAGGTGCAAACAGGCCAGGAGTCGTGATCAAAATCTCAACGGAGCATTGACGTTTCCTATGAGATTTATGTGCTCTGTGACATTTGGTTACGCTTCTAGTGGCAGTGTCCAGAATGCTTACAGTTAAACCTCTTCAACTCTGCACTGAAGAGCAAAATAAAGAGCAGTGTCTATGTTGTTGGCTCGTAATAGAGGACAAAACAATTTGTCTGCGAAGCCGATGCCGTGCTGTCGTGGCTTTTTCCTCGTGCTATCCGTGACTGCTATCTAAAGGTAGTCTATATTCTTCAATATTGAATGCGATGATGAGGATGTATTCATTGAGCTCACGTTCAATGATGATTGTCGTCAAAGAATCGTAGACTAGTTCATCACAGAGACCAGGATGCATTTTTTTCTGACGTTCCAGCTTGATAGAGAAAAACTGGTGTACCAAGCACCCACATTAAATATGCTGAGTAAGGCTACACGTTATTCCTATCCAATCTATCCACTAGACATAATACTGCCTTTAATTGGAGTGGGAGAGGGTTGACCAATAAAAGTGAGCAGAGGCAGTCTGTAGCACACAGATCCAATGCCAATATAGGCGTGGGCTGTTGCTCGTATTTACCGCTGTCCGCATTTTTAATTTTGACGTTACAAAAAGTACAACCTCTCAAGGACGGACGTTTGACATATGTTGTGGAGATTGTTTGTTGCCCAGTCAATCAGTCATCGCATTCCCCCTTTCATAGGAGGACAGAGTATTGCACCATGTAGGCTGCAGGATGTGCGGAAAGGTGTCGAGTGCGTGCACCAGACCGCCTTATATGCCCCTCTTCGCAAATGTGACAGGTTTACTCCTTAGCCTTATCCTCTTCCGATCTTACAATGAGACGATGAGGGGTTGTAAGGAAGGTTGCTCTTGTTGGCTGATTGCCTTCCAAAGTTATCGAGTTATACCTACCCGAATACGGGATCAGCGTCATCCTCATAGGTAAGATTTAAACCAAAGAAGAACGACTTCCCCATATACTTTGGTCTTTGGGAGGGTAATGTTGAGATGCCCTCCTAGGAATGTGATATTGGCACAGGATATAACTTTGGCAAAATGCATGATCATTCCTGTTAAATAACAAAGAGCTGGACATAACAAGGTGGTGTGCCTTAGCCCAGGCCTTCAATAGTAAGAGGCTCTGGAATTTCATACCTTATGAAAACTACCTAAACAGTCAACATTTCCTGATGATTAACAGCATATTCAGGCCTTCCGCATTCAATGTCTTTGTCACATTTATAATTAGTATTTGGTGGATCGACTTTATTCCAGCATGAAAGTTAATCAGTGAACAGGGTTGGGGGTGTTATCTCAGAAGTTTCTTGGAGACGGCATTCTCTTTTTGGTCATGAAAGGCGTCTTCAAACAGTCCCTGCTGCTTTGGATGTTGCATTCCATTTTCATCAGTGTCATTGTCCTGGCTTACCTGGCCGAAGCAGGTAGCTGATACCATCCAGCTGTTTCCAAGCGATTGTTGGTCTCTTGCTTCTGACCTGGGAGTTTGGAGGTCACTTCGGTCCTCTGAGGGGATGGTGGCGGTGGCGGTGGCGGTATACAACCTCAAAATTACCTGATGCAATAATTCAATCACCAATTTCTTTCAGGCATGCGCGTTGAAATCGGAGTCTCATATCCGATTGCAGGGGCAAAAAATGTGGTCTAGAGCATATACTTGACATACCTTGTTACTTGCTTGGAAATCTGAATGGCCCGACATTTCCTGATGTGTCATGTACTTCAATCATGTAAACTGGTGTGTTATTCAATTATTATTATTATTATTATTATTATTATTTGTGGTTTATTAAAACACTGCTATAGCAGCCCACAGGCTGAATTACAAGTCAGTTTACATACCAATTTCAATAAAAATTAGATGAGGTTAAAATCACAAAGAGTAAACGGTAAAAACAAAAGAAAATTTTAAGTACAAAAAATATAGTATACATATCAAAATTTGCACAGAAAAACAATACATGTACTATACTAAAAAGAACCGGTAATTTCATTGGGCTGGTGGGAGTGAACTGAGTGCGCTATTAACAAGTCTGTTGAAATATGGGACTGGGCTATTATAAAAACGGGTTGTTTTACAAGATGGAACATGAAGTGTTCGTTTGGACCGGAGATTCATAGTATGGGTGCTTTTAGATTTGACAAACCACTCATTGAATTTGCTTGAGTTAAAGGATTTCATTGCAAATTTGTTACAAAGGGAGGTTCTGCGCATGTCCAAGGGTTCCAAACCAAAACTGGTCAAAGCTTGTTCATATCCAGTATATTTTTGACCCAATATAATGTGGCACACTCTTCTTTGTACTGATTCCAATAGATTAGAAAGAGTTGTGGTGATGCCCGAGTGCCACAATGGGGCAGCATATTCTATAACAGGCCTAATATAACCTTTATACACGGCCACAAGCTCTTTGTCAGTTAACCCTGTCATTTTGAGTTTCCTAAGCATGAAAAGTTTCATGTTGGCTTTTTTAACAATCTCCATGACATGGGCATCCCATTTTAAGTTGTTTTGCAATGTAACACCTAACAACTTCACACTGGGAACCTGTTGAAGATGAACATTAGAAATGGAATATTGAACGAAGGGAGGATCTTTTTTCCCAAAGTACACCTGCATGGTGTTACAGTTAGAAGGGTTCAATTGGATTTTGTTTGCCAATGCCCAGTCATTGAGATTGTTTAAATCTGCCTGAATCCTGCTTACACCAGTAATGTGTCTATTTTCGCTGAGAGTGAGATCATCTACATATTTCCAGCATTTATTCTGAGTACAGTCAACGGCCTTATTAATATAGGCAAGGAATACAACAGGTCCGAGTTTAGTACCTTGGGGCACACCCCCAGAAAGAGTATGCCAATCAGAAAATGTTTGTTTATACCTAACCCTTTGTTGACGACCAGTTAGGAAACTAACAATCCATTGCACAATAGCAGGCGATACACTTAACTCCAACAGTTTGTCAACAGCAATTTCATGGTTTACCAAATCAAAGGCTTTAGTAAAATCTGTGAGCACAAGGGTACTAACATTATTTGGAACACAAGCACCAGAGACTAGGTTATGATAAACATCAACCAGGCAATGGGTAGTGGAGATTCCTTTCTGATTGCCATATTGCCTTTTATCGACATTGGGTTGGATAGAGTTCATGATCCATTTACAAATAAAACCTTCAGCAATTTTTGCCAGTAATGGAGTCAAAGAGATGGGCCTAAGTTTATGTAAAGTAGGCGGGAGTTGCTTCGGTATGGGAACAATGTCGGCTCGTTTCCACTGAACCGGAACGCTGCATTGAAAAAACGATGCATTGATTATTTCAGTAACTGGTGTACTAAGCTCATACGCAAATTCTATGAGCAATTTGGCTGGCAAATTATCGGGTCCTCCAGATTTACTAACGGACATTCTCTTTAATTCATTGTAAACTTCCCAGGGATGGACCTGAGGAGGTGGCTCACGTGATGGTAAGTAAGCTGGCAAATTGTCATGATTGAGGGGCTCGTGTACTTGTGAGAAACTCGCCAGGTGATTATTTATGACGTTAGCAACGGATTCATGATCTGACGGATCAATGTCTGGCACATGTAAAGTGAGGTCACTTTTCTTTATGTTAGTCAGGTTACGCACCTCTTTGTGCCACCTCCCTGGGTCCAGCTTTTGTAATTTGCGAATCCTACCAGCATAAAAGGAATGTTTAGCTGCTTTTATCGCTCTGATGACTCTGTTACGAATACATCGGAATTGGTGTCTGTTGCCATCAACAAATGCTTTCTGTCTCTGATTAATTAGATACTTAATTTGATTAGTAATCCAGGGTTTGTCAGTAATATGAGACTTAATTACCCTGACAGGAAAGTGATTTGCAACAGCCTGATCCATCATACTATAAAAAGCATCACATTTGGTTTGACAGTCACTGGCAGTTATAACTTCATCCCAGCTTTGGGCCTGTATCCATCTACCAAAAGATCTAATACAAGAATCTTTAAGAGGTCTGATAATTTTGGTCATCGCTTCATTGGTGACTGACAGACTTTTCGGAACCCAGATAATACAATTGTGATCACTTCTGCCCACAGGTGCAGACACACTAGGACATTTGTATTGATCAGCAAAATTAGTAACAATAAGATCAAGAATTGCATCTTGTCTAGTCGGCTTGTTAACTACTTGGGTGAGATTGTTACCATTACAAATGGGTCTAATGTCAAATTTGTTGAAGTCTCCAAGCAATACTACTCCAGTACTTGGTTGATGTGTCAGAAGATAGTCCACTGAACTAATGATGTGTTGCTGTAGAAGATCTTCATATGGGGAATCTGGTGGATTGTACACTGCAAACACTGCAATGGAAGGAACAGCTCTCGGGAAATTCGGGTGGTTCAACATTATCCATTCTCCCTCGATTTCAGGTGGAACATTGAGATTATGAATCCGTGAAGCTTTGATGTGATTCTTTACGTACACAGATACCCCACCACCATTTCTATCAAGTCTGCACTTGTTGAAGACATTGTAACCTTCCAGGGAGAATTGCTCAAGAGCAGTATTTGGAGTGATCCATGTTTCAGTTATTACAGCCACATCTATTTGCTCGTTGTTAAGCTTCAATTCCATCTCGTCAAGTTTGTTCAATATAGAACATGTATTCGTCAGGAAAAAACGTGGAAGGGTAGCTGCATGGTTTTGGGAGCATGTAGATTGTAGACACTGTCTGATGGGCACTTGTTTGAGGGCCGATTGCTGAATCAGTAGTCGTGGTCGTAGTCTGGCATGTTGAGACATACGTTGAGTCACTCGGACTGGTATATTGGCCTGTTGGTAATGGGATGATATGCTGGTGTGGTTCCATGATGTATTTTGACGTGCGTGTTGCTGTACACGACGGTTGTCGTCCACTCGGCGTTTCCAACTCCCTCTCATTCCAGGCCCACGGTAGCGTAGTAAACCATTCTTCTTCAATGTCTCAAAAAGATGGGGAAGGACTCCGTAGCGAGCTGATTTGCCAATCTTAAAAAGTTGGGCTCGGGAGTACTTAATGTTGTCATCGCTGTTTGCATTTTCTTTGTTGGTCACGGTGCTACAGTGTTTCCAAGAGCCAGGGTCAGCACAACTGCCAGGGCCCGGATTAACTTGAACATCCATGAAAATGGTGAAATCAAAGGCTGGCTGGTCTTTAGGTAAAAACAAACATGTTTGCCCATGCTTTGTAACTTTTACCAGCGAAATTCTAATTCGTGAAGAATTGCTGTCATTGTTTTTTACTGCGATATGCAGCTTACACTGTACAATAGGCAGTACAAAGTCAACTTCAGAGTTTGGATTTTCACACAGATGAGTTACTGGATGGAGTGATACATGGTGTAATTGATTAACAAGCATGATCATTGAAATACACAAGTATATCACTCTCCTGGTGGTGGCAGCCATATTGATTGTACATTACCAGTCACAACATCACAGATGATCTTCAAACTTGGCTCAAAAAGTAGATAAAATCACACAGATACAGTCACAAAATGAAGCTCGAATGTGTAGTAGATAGTTTGTAGGCCAGGAGATAACAAAGAATCAGCGGATGGCTCACTTAAAAAGAGATATTTACAGATTTAAAATTACAGACATCACAGTAAGTTAAAAGTGGCAGCTCACACGAAGAGCGCCCTCAAGGAATTATGCTATATGTTTCACACATGCGCGGTGAGGTCAGAGTCTATATCCGATTGTAGGGGCAAAACATGCTGTCTAGATATTCGATACCACTATTAACTCTGCTTGCAAATCGATCTGAATGACCTTTGTATTCTGTTGTATTATCTTGTTAATAGCGATGTACTGCGAAATAGGCCAGGAGCCGGATCCCTCCTCCCAAAACAGGTACCGTTGGGTTATCCCGGTAAAGGATCCCTGTCACTGCACTGAGGTCCGTGTCGGCTCACTCAACACTCGGGCCCCCTACAGGCCATTCGATGTCAAGTATTATGACACCTTTCTGCACAGCAGCAACCAAACGGAGATTCGAAAAAGGCTGAATTGTTCCGGTGAGTCCGACTTCAAAGTAAAAGTGTTTCAGAAATATGAGTTGTTGCTGGACCCGAAGGGCAAAGCTTCTCTCCTCTGAGTCACTGGCTGAGTAATTGACTGAGACACTGACTGACTGAGACACTGACTGACTGAGCAACTGACTGACTAAGTCATTGACTGACTCAGCCTCTGACCGACTGAGTAACTGACTGGTGCCATAAACTGCCTCAAACTGAACATTTACGACTTTGTCTTGGTCTAGGTAAACCAAAAGCAATACGACATATAGCAGAAGCCCGAAGCCTAAATACGCTGAAGCCTGAAGCCACGGCCCTAAAGTATAAACCTTGCAATCTAAAGCTTGAAGCCAAATGCCTCAAGTCTTGCTCACGACCGATTACAGTTTGATTGATGTGAAGTAAACATTAAACAGAATGAGGTCCCTATGACATGTCCTGTCCGTTAGCATATTTACCCAAATTGCAGTTTGATTGCTGTGGAGTCAACATACAGCAAAATTAGGAACCCTATCTGAGTTGTTTGGCTGAGATTGTCCAACTAAAAGACTGACTAACTAAAGCTGTCCAGCTGAGACTGACCGCTGACTGCAGTCGAACTGTCCCATGCAAATCGACTATTATGGTGCATGTTCTTGTGTTGTAATGTGTTAAAACAAAAACAAAAACGTTTTATTTTGTTGTGTTAATTGTTGATTGAGATGTGTTGTGATATTTTGTAACGAGTTGTAACGGGCTAGCTATATAGCTGTAATG
>JASAOE010001231.1:0-11000 GCA_029964075.1 Patiria pectinifera
AATTGGAAAGAAAAGGAATAGTACATTTATGATATGACAGTTAATGATGTCTGACCCCAATATTTAGAAACAACGTACAGTTAAGCGGACCCAGCGTTGTTCGTGAACACATTCGCTGATAAATGGGTTAAGGTTTATGTCGTTGCTATGTTCTCGATAGCTTAATTATGTTGAAAACAAAAGATTCGCGCTGATTATATTATGTTCATCTTGTCAAAGATGCAACCACTAAATTTTGGCTGATGGAGGAGGTCACTGGGGTGTTTTAACCTGAGTAATGTAATTGTAACATGGGTCCAAAAATATTCAATTGATTCCCAAGCCTAGACAGCATTATAGTAATCATAACATATTCTCAAGTTCAAATTTAGGATGAACATTTAATATTGAAGATTTCAACGAACCTCCCTCTTTGAAACTAGCTCCGCCCCTGATCCACGTGGTTATGCCACAACTTATGGTCTGGTTTAATGTAGGAAGACTTACCACCTGGGGTAGTTACCACTGCATCAGAGGAGGTTCTTGGGGGAACGAAGTAACAAACCATCGCCTTGCATTCAACATGCACACCGGCCAAGAGCACTTTAAAGTAAAAAAAAACCATACACACTGTGTTCTTTATGTTGTTTATAACCAGTTCCACAACCTTACATTTAGTCGCTCCTTCTGGACTGGCATCAATCTCATTTGGTTTTGTTATATCGTTGACTTGGACACTGTAATTCCATTTCTCGAGATTGGGCACGTGTCCTCTCGGTAAAAATGCAAAATTATATAATGGTTACCAAGGCATAATTATACAATGGTAAAAATAATAATCATTAACGTTACTATACAAAGGCTCGTACACAATGTATATATATTCTTGGTACAGTATGCTATACCAAGAACAAACACGCCGGAAATAGTCTCAGGAAATGTCGATAAGCATCGTCTTTTTGTCTTTCTTGCTTCATATCTCAACTTTTACTCAACGTATTTCGTTATAAATGTCGTTCTTTTGCGCTTGCCCCAACAAAAAGTATGTACTCCGATTTTTAACAGTGATTAAATCGTATTAGATGTTTGTTTTAAAGTTCCGTACCAGGCTAGTAGAAGATGGTCGGTTATGAAAATGTCACTGTGCAGACGTCAGTGTTTGCCCTTTGCAAAGTATGCAATGTGGTCTCTAATTGATCGTAACTCGGGGATCCTCAGGCCGATTATTTTCGTTCGAGTTTTAAAATAAAGGTCGATTCTCTGCGGAAAGTTGAAGCAAAATGCGTGATTATTGTCAACAGACAGGCACGCGCAGTATGGTGTCATTTCGTGAAAACGTTATGGAATATTTTTTTGCACAGCAAGCGTCTATACCACTAGATTTGGGGGTTAATTATGCAAATAGACTGCGTCTTGACCTCGAGTTTCTGACCATTCAGCTGGCGCTTTTTATATCGAGTTTTCAGTTATACCGTTGTCATAGACATCTATAAATAAAGCTAGACATGCTTGTATGTGGTGAATAGCACTCCGTACTAATGCTAAAATAGAACCTGAAATTTCGTTTACATACTCCTTATGTCCGTATTATGCATACACCAGGTTAAGAAATGATTATGTCCGCCGGCCTGCGACTCGGTTACCGAAAAAAAAATCACAGATGAATCCTGTTTGGTTGTAAACGTCCTTAACGAATTTCTTGTGGGAAGATTACGCTTGCTTGCAAGACAGTTTCTATGCGAATATGTGGCAACGTGTGCACGCACTCGCGCGCGTGATTGTTCGAAAGTTTGTTTGACATCTGGGTTTTGCGCGCGTTTGACGAGGAGAAAAATTGATGTCATTATTGCGGAGTGATATTGAGCAAAAAGGCTAGCGTCACCTGTCACGCGGCCTGAGGCTTCGAATTAATGATCATCACATTGTCACAAGTTGATTTTAAAAGGTCATGTGAATATTTAATTTCCAGACTTATACTGTATAGCTTTTTCTTTTTGTGATTGTATTATGGGGAAGCGACCCCAACCTAATTGATATATATACTGTGAAACTTTTTGTGATTGTATTACGGGAGAGACCTCAACCTAATTCACATACTCTGAAACTTTTGTGTGTGATTGTATTAAGGGAGAGACCCAACCTAAATTGTTTGATGTATTAGAAGCCCACGAAGTTGGAATTGGGGTAATCTTATCATGACTTGACTCCAGTTGAACACTTTTGCACTACAATGTATAAGCTGTTAATCCTATAAGTATTTAACAATGGTGGAATTTAACTGAGCAGTCCGTGCCTGTTAGTAGATGAACTTAACATGTTCTGGGGTTTTGAAATACTTTTAGACCATCAGTCTATGGTATAAAATCCAGATTGGGGCGTTGGTTAGGCACTTGGAGGCGAGACCCGGACCGACACTACGTCAGGGCATGTTATGCTCATGTGTACCCACATTGGGGAGTTGTAGGTTCCTAGTGAACTGAGTCTGTTATTTTCGCGCGTTGGGAATGAGTCCCACAGAGTCGGTAGGCTGCGGCCGTCCTCGTCTCCTCGTCAAAGTCAATAAAATGTAGACCAGGTTATTCGCCATAACCTGTAAGTATTATTGCATTGCAATTTGTAATCTGAATTTAAAAAGTGAAAATTTGTATTTGTATAACTGTTGTAAAACATTAGAAATGTGCCTTAGCAATAAAATATTATTTGGGTTTTGTGTATAAAAGGTACATTGCATGTAATGCTATGTTAAATGAACTTAAACTGCTATGGATGTTGCATGTAATAATCTTGTGTAAGAGAGATGCATTGTGACAACTTGTACTTAATTCTAAACCACGGTTTTTGGGACGTAACGTCTGGTTTTGGGAACTCCGCACAGTGAGATAGACATCCTCGGCGGGCTGAGCTCAAGTCGACCATACCAGCAGGATTGTCAGCAAGGTCACACGTGGGCAGAGGACTCTACGGACACAGACGGTACTACCAGGGCAGGCACCGGTGCACCACAACCACAACCACAACCACACCACTTCAAACGAACCGTTGATTTGGGCCCACTTTCGTTGATTGTTTTGTAATGTATTAATAATGATGTATTTATTTAGTTTCTTTGTAGGATGAAATTTAAGTGTATGTTAATATTGGTGACATTGTGAATTAAATTAATCTTGAAATTATATACAGATCTGTCCTTCTTTCATTTTGTCTGAGTTGAGTCTCTACCATCAGAGTTTGATCTAAAGTACCATTTCGGGGTCCTCCTGATTGAGGGGGATCTTGTTACACACATTTTATTTTAAATAACGCCCGTAATTGATTATTGGCAAGTTAGCCACGCACCTAAGACAACTCTATGGAATATTGCACGTTCACTTTTGTTCGTCTCAGATGTTGCGCGTTCCGCGTCCATTTGTATGTCATGCAATTGGACAATATTTCACAAGCTGCGTTGACGCGATTCTACCGCGTTAAGGTTAATACGAAAGCCCTCTAGGTTAATACGAAAGCCCTATTGAATGTCACGTCACACCCGCGATAAGCTCCCGCTTTTCCATACGCGAATCATTGTGTAAACAGTTTTCATAGCCAATGTCGTGTCTAGGTTATATTTAGATCTATATGCCCGTTGCTGTACTTCACAAACAAGACATACAAATTGACCAATTAACAGCTAATTAGTCCACCTTTTGAAATGAAATGACGTCAACATTGCGTAAAGTTGACCCCGATTTGGCTGGCAGAAACGTACAAGTAATGCATTCACTGTGTGGACTTCCAAACAAAAGAGGTCCACATAAACTAGGTAGCAGCGACGTTGTGTGGACATGCCCACGTCCACACAATGTTTACCCCTCTCTGGAAAACAGGTTAAGAGGCATTTTGGGGTTAGGTTTATCAGTGGAAAACTGAAGAGAAACACTAAAGGAAATCATCGAAAACAATTTGGGTTGAAAGAGTTTTCACAGTGTGAGTAAAAGGCGGCTTTTTATCACAGGCTTTTCGTAATTAAACGTAAACAAAGAATGTCCACACTGGGTATGTAACGTAAAAATGGGAGTGTATTCTTAGATATATCAGGCGTCAGACTGGAGAAAATGGGGGTTCCTACGGCAACGTGTGATACTCAGACTAGTATTAATGTTGATGTTAAATAAAACAAAAGGTGTGTTCCTGCACTTGCGAGTATTCATATTGCATCCTTGCGTTTTATATCACCCCTACTATGCCAGTAGAACATTATGCCAGTAGAACAAATTATTGAAGAACTTTCATGCATTCTTGATCGCACAACCTGCACATGTCTCGTGGAGATTAATATTAATATACCAAGTTATATAATACAATACGTATGCACAATACGTAAAGAGAAATTAATATGCCCGTTTCTCGCGTGTATAACATGCCCGTGCACTCGCGGCTGAGAACAAGATATAAAATAAGTTATTTTGCTCTATATCTATAACTGAGAACTGTATGAAATTCTCCCCCGTTTTGAAAATAACAGCGCTTTCGCTGCTATAATGTATTGCACTGTACATGCACAGTGCTCAAATTGAACATTCACCGTTTGGCCGTTGTACCATTCATTTCATTGGCTGCATACCTATGTTCCACAATGCATATGTTCCCCGAAAACCTTACCAGAACCCTAACCCTATTAACCCTTACCCTAACCCAAACCCTATTCCTAAGGATTTCGGGGAACAACATCGGTATTGGTGAACACAAGTATTACTTCATTGACCAAAATGTTCCGTTTAATTGCTTTGATCAAGCAAATTAGAATATAAACTAGTTTACGTTTGTGGACAAACACAGGGCTGTTTCGGTAATTTTTTGTGACGTGTGACATGTTTAAGTTTCAAGTATAAGTTTCATCAAGGAAGGGTGTGTAGTTCTGTTTATAATAAATGGTGGCATATACTATGTAATTACATTCTCAGAGGGCTTTGAATTATGACGTCACATGTCACGTGATGACGTCATGATGACGTCACATCAATGCTATGTATAACTATAATTTTATGGTAAAGTGCAACTTATCCAGAGCATACATTATTGAGAGCAAGTTCACTCCTTTCACCAATTTTAAATTACAAGGCACTTCCGGTTTCAACCGGAAGGAAGGTTCACATGATTTTGCACATAATATAAACAATGAAGACCCTGGATTATTCTATCCATTCCTGCAAACGTTAAGTTCAGGTCGCTCACTGTTGATTTTATAGTGATTTTCAAAGATTAAATCTAATCATTTTTAACGTGACGTCATGCGACCCATGATGACGTCATCGTAACGTCAATCCAATTTTCATCTATAACACATCCCGGCTTAGGTACATACTAAGTTTCAACCCAATCGGACAGGCAGTTCTATAGATATCGGCCTTCAAAATATGCACGTTTAATATGACGTCACATGTCACGTGATGACGTCATCGTGACGTCACTTTATTTTTCATCTGCACGTTTAATATGACGTCACATGTCACGTGAAGACGTCATCATGACGTCACTTTATTTTTTGATCTTCAACTCTTTTGCCGGTTTAGGTACATACCAAGTTTCAATCCAATTGGACTTACACTTCTGGAGATATAGGCCTTTAAAGTATGGTTATATACTAGATCTAGCCGAATTCTGCTAGAAATTGGTCACAATAGAAAAATCGCATATAATGAGACGTCACGTTACTCGTGATGACGTCATGATAACGTCAATGTTCGGCACACAACTTCAGATGCTGGTCTAAGTGTGTGTCAAGTATAAAGTCAATCGGATTGATTTTAGTGCCCAAAGTGTCTTCCACTGTGAAAACGTGTATAAATGCTATGGGGATGGCTGAAAAAGAAGAAAACAAACTAGAAATGTGATTGTCGACAATCGAATAGCTGTTTCGCCACAGTTTTATCGAGAAATGTCATGAAGGACTTTTTATGACGTCATTATGACGTCACACATTTATCGAAATTTTGTACATATATCTATGGCCTATCGAACCTAATACGTACATACCAAGTTTCAACCCAATCAGACCTGTAGTTCTGTAGATATTGGCCTTTAAAATATCCACATTTATTATGACGTCACATGTCACGTGATTACGTCATCGAGTTATGACTTCATTTTTACTCTATAAAACTTCCCGGTTTAGGTACATACCAAGTTTCAACCCAATTGGACTTGCAGTTCTGGAGATATACGCCTTCACAATATGTTCATTTTATATGACGTCATATGTCCCATGATGACGTCAACATGGCGTCAAGTTAATTATCATCTATAAGACATCCCGGTTTACGTACATACCAACTTTCAACCCAGTCGGACCTGTAGTTCTGGAGATATAGCCCAATCTGTCAGATCTAGCCGAATTCTGCTAGAAAATGGTCACAATAGAAAAATCGCATATAATGTGACGACACGTGACTCCTGATGAAGTCATGATGACGTAAATGTTCGGGGCACATCTTCAGATGCTGCACTAAGTGTGTGCCGAGTATAAAGTCAATCGGATTGATTTTAGTGCCCAAAGTGCCATCCACTATAAAAAACGTGTACAAATAAAAATAAAAAAAAATAAAAAAATCGTAACGAAAACAAAGGTTGTTTTGGCAAAAGTAATCCCGGGACATACCGTTATTTCGTTTTACCGTTTTGGATTTCCTCAAAAACAAAAACAGTAAACGAAACGATGACCGTTTTGTCCTTTTACAGTTTTCTTAAACGGCAAACGGTTTTAAGATAAATACGGTTATTCCGTTTTATAAAGTTTAGTAAATTTCATTACAGCATAACGATCAATGATTTTTGTTTTACAGTTTTACACAAGTTTGATAAACAGCAAAACGGTAAGTATATTGAATACAGACTGTTTTTTTTTTATTTCAGTGTCATAGTTAACAGTCCGTGGTGCATTTTGTGGCAGTGGGCAAGGGGGAGGAGGGTAGAGGGGACCATGCCGTGCACGAAGAAGTGTTACCTCGGCATAATTAATGCTTGGTGTGATTCCTCGCGTGACCTTGACCCCCATCTTCTGCGATTCAGTTGGTGGGGCTTAAAGAGTTGCAAACAAAAATGGCGCTGGAAAATTTCATGGTGGAAATTTCAGAATAGTTACAGAGTGGTAAGACGTACGAAGAAGTTGCAGATATGTTGAAGGAAATACTCTAAAATTCTGTCGTGAGAACTAGAACGACATAAATGTAAGGAGGGCAATTTGACAGACAGTGACTTGATCCCAAGGACACATTAATATTCCAAGGTGCCGCATTGCTATAATTGCCAACTTAAACCTGAATAAAAAAAAATGGTCGACAAGACTATTGACCGTTTTGACATTGTCATGTTTTTGTAAAACAACACTCTACAAATAAAGCAACTAACCGTTTATTACTTTTTACAATTTACAAAACAATAAAAAGGTAAATGTTAATGTTAAACTTAATACCGTTTGACCGTTTTACAAAACTGTAAAACGACAAAACAGTCAATGGCTCGTTTACTGTTTTTGCTTTTGAGGAAATCCAAAACGGTAAAACGAAATAACGGTATGTCCCTGGATTAAAAGTGCCGAAACAGCAGGAAAAAAAATGAAACAAAATTTAACGAAAACAAAGGCTGTTTCGCAGGTTGCCGAAACAGCCAAAAAGAAAAACTAGAGCTATTTCTGGTTGATGAACAGAACATAGGACATATTTTTTTTTTGGGGGGGAGGGAGTTGTCTATATGCAATTAGATACCGTAGATAGAGGACTAAAATCTTCACATACATGTATAGGATTTCAAAATTTACACCTTTTAACATGACGTCACATGTCCCGCAATGACGCCACCGTAACAACACTATAAATCCCATGAAAGAAAGTGTAACATTTTGTTAGCTGAATAAAATCTTTAAAATTAAAAAATCATAAAAATATCAACCGATAATGTCATGACGACGTCATTTCAAATGTTGCATACTTGTCATATTATCTACCTATCCAGAAAGTTTCATGTAGATGGGAACTTCTGTTATATGTGTTTTGGAAATTGGCGTTTTTGATAACGTCATCGTGACGGCACAAATTAAAAAAAAATTGTATATATTCCTATTACCTAGCAAACAAAATACAAAAGGAATTTTGAATTTTTCATGCTGCGTTCGTGAGATACGGCTTAAAGGTCCAACAATTCAAACATTCTACCGACACACCGAGTTTAAACCCAATCGGACTTACTGTTCTGTAGATATAGGACTTCAAAATATGCACGTTTGTAATGACGCCACGTGTCCCATGATCACGTCATCTAACAATACCTGTCAGCCCACATATTGTCTATTGTAGTCTTGATGTGCACCAAGTTTGACGTTAATCCCATGTAAAATTGTGTAAATGCAACGAAATTTGATATATTAAAAAAATCATAAAAAATAAACCGATGACGTCATGGTGACGTCATTTCAGATTGTGCATACTTGTGACACCATCTACCTATCCACTAAGTTTTTATGACGATTGGGCCTTCCCTTATATGTGTTTTCAAAAATGGCATTTTTGATGACGTCATCGTGACGTCACACTTTTTTCCAAATTTTTGGCAAACACATATTACCTAACAAACATAATACAACAAGAATTTTCAGTTTTGCATGTTGCGTTCGTGAGATATGGCTTAAAGCTCCAACAGTTCAACAAATTATATTAGATCGCATGATGACGTCATCGGGACGTCACCTCAATTTTTACCTATAACACATCCCGGTTTACCAACATACCGAGTTTCAACCCAATCAGACGTACTGTTCTGTAGATATAGGCCTTCCAAATATGCACGTTTGTGATGACGTCACGTGACACATGAAGACGTAATCATGACGTCACCCTTCGAGACACAACTTCACTATCCGGTTCGTAAGTGTGACGTCATCTCAACTTACTGTACATGGTGTAGCATGGCACCAATGGAACCGGAAGTTAACGCAACTTGAGTGTTTATCCAATGGGCGCTCGTAATCAGTGGTGCGTGCGCGTGTATGACGAAGTCACTTACGAACCGGATAGGGTTCTTTACCTGAGATAAGTTTCATTGGAAAAGGACATTGTTTTAGGTCAAAAGTGGCGTGTACCAAAAACGTGTACAAAGTCAATGGGATTTGGGGTGGACCCAAAAAGATCAAAAAGAAGAAAAACTAGAGATCTATGTCGGTTTGCAACAGAACATAGGGCTTTTCCGAGTTATGATTCTTTTTGTATCAATAATACGTCCCTGACTATGTCTGTCAAAGTTAGCCGAAAATCGGCTAAAACGGTCACTGTGGAAAGGATTTGACCTCAGCAACACATGCGCTGCGGGCTGACTTATTACATGCGATGTATTTGTGTATGTACAACGTACGTGCATGTGCTAAACACATGGTGGAAGTCCTGTGCATGTTTTACAGCTCTCCACCGCAACTTGCGCAAGGGTATTTTTTGCCGACGTCGCGTCAACTGTGTGAACAATTTGACAATCTGGGAACTTGGTACTGTTGGGGCAAATGTTTACGCTATCATTTAATGGGCAATTCAAGATTATATCTGTACGGATTGATTTATTAGCAATTTTTGAAAAAGAAAAGGTCTTTTCAACGGAACTTCCGGTCTGATGACGTCATACGCCTAAAACTTCGCACCTGTCTTAAGAGGGTCAAGGTCACCATATACACCAATATTTAGGCGATTCCGACAAACTTCGCCACAGATAATCTATTCAAAATACATTTTTGAAAATGTTCAATCTGTCGCTAGAGGGCGCTCGAAGATTGCATGACGTCATCGGTAGATGATTTGAAGAATACTATCAACCGTTGAAAGCAAGTTCATATCTATTACCACTTTTAAATAATAAGCCACTTCAGGTTTCGGCCTTTTTCGACCGGAAGCAAGGGTCACGTGATTTCACGCACACTGAATGAAATAAAGACCTCAACCTACTCTACCACTGGCTGGCAACAGAATGCTGCGGACGCGTACGGTTGATTTCTTATGCCCATAAATAAACACCGGATGACGTCATCATGACGTCATCATTACACAATGTTGTTTGAATTAGGATCTTTGCTTGGACAAAGATTGGTGTAAATGAATTACTGGCAAAGAGTCGAAATGCCCTTTGAAAATCGGCATTTTTCTATATTTTTGATGACGTCATCGTGACGTCACTTCCAACTTTGCATACTGGTACGATTAACTACCTTCCCACCAATTTTTTTAATGACAATCGAACCTTTCCTTATATGTGTTGTGAAAATCGCATATTGATGACGTCATGATGACGTCACACATTTTTCAAAATGTTGTGCTCATACCTATTACCTAACTGACCAAATACAAAAAGAATTTTGAAATTTGCATGTTGCGTTCGTGAGATATGGCCAAAAGGTCAAAAAATTCGAATATTCATATAAAGTCTCAGGATGATGTCATCATAACGTCACCTAATTTGTTTACCTACAACACATCCCGGTCTAGCCACATACCAAGTTTCAACCCAATCGGACTTACAGTTCTGTAGATATAGTTTTTCAAAATATGCACGTAGATTTTCAAATATCAATAAAAAATTAGGTGATGACGTCATCATGACCATCAATGACGTCATAGTCTTTGCATAATATTTGTATGAGGATCTTCCTTGGCTGTAACTTTGATGACGATTCCAGATCGCCAAGTTGTAAAAATGGTGGCTTAAAAACGTGTACAAAGTCAATGGGCTAAAAATCCCACTGCAGAAAAACTGCACCTTTAAATATGTGATTTGCCTTTAAACTGAAACATTTTTATAAAATATTATTTGATATTCTGACTCTTTGGAATATTTTCATTCAAGCAAAAGAGAATAAAAATATCATTTTGTTTCCCTTTCTGCTGAGTATGATCATCTCTTGCTCTATGGCATGGTTATAGACCCCTGAACGTGGCGGTATACACCGCCACGCGTTCATCTAATTGAACAGCTTTCGATCGGCAAACATCGGCGTTACTAGAATTTCCGTTTGA
>JASAOE010001232.1:0-12501 GCA_029964075.1 Patiria pectinifera
CGATACCTCTTGGCGTAAAGATCCGTTCAAAGTTTTGAGTGGGACTTCTGATACGCCGCGCATGACGGGATTCATCAAAATCCAAGAACATGTATTTTGTGACGGTTTTGCCTATTATCACCAAACAAATAACACAAATAGTCTGGTAAGGAAATGGGCAGTGACATTGTTAGATACAACAGACAATAGCACTTTAGATCGATATGTTTTTTAACCGCCTTATCTTTTAGAGAGGTAGATAAAAAGAAACAACTTGGTGGGGAAGGTCGCCTTCCCAATCCCTTGTAGACATTCTACAAGGGATTGATTGTGCAGAAACCAATGCTGGACCGACTACCTCCCTCAGAAACTAAAGTGGAACACAAAGACATACAACAATTTCGTTAAACGACGTCCACGGTATATACTGGAATTACTTGAGAAGGGTTATGATGTGCTCTTTGCTCTGACACCGATACCTCTTGGCGTAAAGATCCGTTCAAAGATTTTGAGGGGACTTCGATATTGCCGCGCGCATGACGGGATTCATCGTAACCAAGAACATGTATTTTGTGACGGTTTTGGCCTATTATCACCAAACAAATAACACAATTAGTCTGGTAAGGAAATGGGTGACATTGTTAGATACAACAGACAATAGCACTTTTTTAGATCAATATGTTTTTAACCGCCTTATCTTTAGAGAGAGGAAGATAAAAAGAAACAACTTATGGGGAATGTTCCCCCCAAATCCCTTGCAGACATTCTACAAGGGATTGATTGTGCAGAAACCAATGCTGGACCTGACTACCTCTAAGAAACTTAAAAGTGGAAACACAAAGACATACAACAATTCCTGCTAAACGACGTCCACGGTATATACTGCAATTACTTGAGAAGGGTTATGATGTGTTCTTTGCTCTGACACCGATACCTCTTGGCGTAAAGATCCGGTTCAAAGATTTTGGAGGGGGACTTCGATATTGCCGCGCATGACGGGATTCATCGTAAATCCAAGAACATGTATTTTGTGACGGTTTTTGGCTTATTATCACCAAACAAATAACACAAATAGTCTGGTAAGGAAATGTAAGGTGACATTGTTAGATACAAACAGACAATAGCACTTTAGATCGATATGTTTTAACCGCCTTATCTTTAGAGAGGTAGATAAAAAAGAAACAACTTGGTGGGGAAGTGCTCCCCCAATCCCTTGTAGACATTCTACAAGGGATTGATTGTGCAGAAAACCAATGCTGGACCGGGACTACCTCTAAGAAACTAAAGTGGAACACAAAGACATACAACAATAATTTCTGTTAAACGACGTCCACGGTATATACTGGAATTACTTGAGAAGGGTTATGATGTGCTCTTTGCCCTGACACTGATAGCTTTTGGCGTAAAGATCCGTTCAAAGATTTTGAGGGGGACTTCGATATTGCCGCGCATGACGGGATTCATCGTAACCAAGAACATTTATTTTGTGACGGTTTTGCCTATTATCACCAAACAAATAACACAAATAGTCTGGTAAGGAATTGGGTGACATTGTTAGATACAACAGACAATAGCACTTTAGATCAATATGTTTTTAACCGCCTTATCTTTAGAGAGGTAGATAAAAAGAAACAACTTGGTTGGGGAATGCCCCCCCCCCCCTAATCCCTTGTAGACATTCTACAAGGGATTGATTGTGCAGAAAACCAATGCTGGACCGACTACCTCTAAGAAACTAAAGTGGAACACAAAGACATATGCCAACAATTCTCGTTAAACGACGTCCACGGTATATACTGGAATTACTTGAGAAGGGTTATGATGTGTTCTTTGCTCTGAGCACCGATACCTTTGGCGTAAAGATCCGTTCAAAGATTTTGAGGGTGACTTCGATATTGCCGCGCATGACGAGACATTCATCGTAACCAAGAACATGTATTTTGTGACGGTTTTTGGCCTTATTATCACCAAACAAAAATGACAATTAGTCTGTTATAAGATAACAGACACAATTAGTCTGGGTAAGGAAACAGGTGACATTGTTAGATACAACAGACAATAGCACTTTAGATCAATATGTTTTTAACCGCCTTATCTTTAGAGAGGTAGATAAAAGAAACAACTTGGTGGGGGAATGTTTCCCAATCCCTTGTAGACATTCTACAAGGGATTGATTGTGCAGAAAACCAATGCTGGACCGACTATCTCTAAGAAACTAAAGTGAAACACAAAGACATACAACAATTTCGTTAAACGACGTCCACTTGTATATACTGGAAACTAAAGTGGAACACAAAGACATACAACAATTCTCGTTAAACGACGTCCACGGTATATACCGGAATTACTTGAGAAGGGTTATGATGTGCTCTTTGCTCTGACACCGATACCTTTTTGGCGTAAAGATCCGTTCAAAGATTTTGAGGGTGACTTCGATATTGCCGCGCATGACGAGATTCATCGTAACCAAGAACATGTATTTTGTGACGGTTTTGCTTATTACTATCACCAAAATAACACAATTAGTCTGGTAAGGAAATGGGTGACATTGTTAGGATACAACAGACAATAGCACTTTAGATCAATATGTTTTTAACCGCCTTATCTTTAGAGAGGTAGATAAAAGAAACAACTTGGTGGGGCATTGCCCCCCTTCTCTTCAACTCTGTAGACATTCTACAAGGGATTGATTGTGCACAAAACCAATGCTGGACCGACTACCTCTAAGAAACTAAAGTGGAACACAAAGACATACAACAATTTCGTTAAACGACGTCCACGGTATATACTGCAATTACTTGAGAAGGGTTATGATGTGTTCTTTGCTCTGACACCGATACCTCTTGGCGTAAAGATCCGTTCAAAGTTTTGAGGGGGACTTCGATATTGCCGCGCATGACGGATTCATCGTAAATCCGCCAAGAACATGTATTTTGTGACGGTTTGCCTATTATCACCAAACAAATAACACAAATAGTCTGGTAAGGAAATGGGTGACATTGTTAGATACAACAGACAATAGCACTTCCTTAGATCGATATGTTTTTAACCGCCTTTATCTTTAGAGAGGTAGATAAAAGAAACAACTTGGTGGGGAATGTTCCCAATCCCTTGTAGACATTCTACAAGGGATTGATTGTGCAGAAAACCAATGCTGGACCGACTACCTCTCAGAAACTAAAGTGGAACACAAAGACATACAACAATTTCGTTAAACGACGTCCACGGTATATACTGGAATTACTTGAGAAGGGTTATGATGTGCTCTTTGCTCTGACACCGATACCTCTTGGCGTAAAGATCCGTTCAAAGATTTTGAGGGGGACTTCGATATTGCCGCGCATGACGGGATTCATCGTAACCAAGAACATGTATTTTGTGACGGTTTTGCCTATTATCACCAAACAAATAACACAATTAGTCTGGTAAGGAAATGGGTGACATTGTTAGATACAACAGACAATAGCACTTTAGATCAATATGTTTTTAACCGCCTTATCTTTAGAGAGGAAGATAAAAAGAAACAACAGAGGGGGGGGAATGCTCCCCAAATCCCTTGCAGACATTCTACAAGGGATTGATTGTGCAGAAAACCAATGCTGGACCGACTACCTCTAAGAAACTAAAGTGGAACACAAAGACATACAACAATTTCGTTAAACGACGCCCACGGTATATACTGGAATTACTTGAGAAGGGTTATGATGTGCTCTTTGCTCTGACACCGATACCTCTTGGCGTAAAGATCCGTTCAAAGATTTTGAGGGGACTTCGATATTGCCGCGCATGACGGGATTCATCGTAACCAAGAACATGTATTTTGTGACGGTTTTGATTATTATCACCAAAACAAATAACACAATTAGTCTGGTAAGGAAATGGGTGACATTGTTAGATACAACAGACAATAGCACTTTAGATCAATATGTTTTTAACCGCCTTATCTTCGAGAGGAAGATAAAAGAAACAACTTGGTGGGGAATGTTTCAATCCCTTGCAGACATTCTACAAGGGATTGATTGTGCAGAAAACCAATGCTGGACCGACTACCTCTAAGAAACTAAAGTGGAACACAAAGACATACAACAATTTCGTTAAACGACGCCCACGGTATATACTGGAATTACTTGAGAAGGGTTATGATGTGCTCTTTGCTCTGACACCGATACCTCTTGGCGTAAAGATCCGTTCAAAGATTTTGAGGGGGACTTCGATATTGCCGCGCATGACGGGATTCATCGTAACCAAGAACATGTATTTTGTGACGGTTTTGCCTATTATCACCAAACAAATAACACAATTAGTCTGTTATAAGATAACAGACACAATTAGTCTGATAAGGAAATGGGTGACATTGTTAGATACAACAGACAATAGCACTTTAGATCAATATGTTTTTAACCGCCTTATCTTTAGAGAGGTAGATAAAAAGAAAACAACTTGGTGGGGAATGCTCCCCTCCAATCCCTTGTAGACATTCTACAAGGGATTGATTGTGCAGAAAACCAATGCTGGACCGACTACCTCTAAGAAACTAAAGTGGAACACAAAGACATACAACAATTTCGTTAAACGACGTCCACGGTATATACTGGAATTACTTGAGAAGGGTTATGATGTGCTCTTTGCTCTGACACCGATACCTTTTGGCGTAAAGATCCGTTCAAAGATTTTGAGGGGGACTTCGATATTGCCGCGCATGACGAGATTCATCGTATCCAAGAACATGTATTTTGTGACGGTTTTGCCTATTATCACCAAACAAATAACACAATTAGTCTGTTATAAGATAACAGACACAATTACTCTGGTAAGGAAATGGGTGACATTGTTAGATACAACAGACAATAGCACTTTAGATCAATATGTTTTTAACCGCCTTATCTTTAGAGAGGTAGATAAAAAGAAACAACTTGGTGGGGGAATGCCCCCCTCCCCCTCCAATCCCTTGTAGACATTCTACAAGGGATTGATTGTGCAGAAAACCAATGCTGGACCGACTACCTCTAAGAAACTAAAGTGGAACACAAAGACATACAACAATTTCGTTAAACGACGTCCACGGTTTATACTGGAATTACTTGAGAAGGGTTATGATGTGCTCTTTGCTCTGACACCGATACCTTTTGGCGTAAAGATCCGTTCGAAGATTTTGAGGGGGACTTCGATATTGCCGCGCATGACGAGATTCATCGTAACCAAGAACATGTATTTTGTGACGGTTTTGCCTATTATCACCAAACAAATAACACAATTAGTCTGTTATAAGATAACAGACACAATTAGTCTGATAAGGAAATGGGTGACATTGTTAGATACAACAGACAATAGCACTTTAGATCAATATGTTTTTAACCGCCTTATCTTTAGAGAGGTAGATAAAAAGAAACAACTTGGTGGGGGAATGCCCCCCCCCTCCAATCCCTTGTAGACATTCTACAAGGGAGTGATTGTGCAGAAAACCAATGCTGGACCGACTACCTCTAAGAAACTAAAGTGGAACACAAAGACATACAACAATTTCGTTAAACGACGTCCACGGTATATACTGGAATTACTTGAGAAGGGTTATGATGTACTCTTTGCTCTGACACCGATACCTTTTGGCGTAAAGATCCGTTCAAAGATTTTGAGGGGGACTTCGATATTGCCGCGCATGACGAGATTCATCGTAACCAAGAACATGTATTTCGTGACGGTTTTGCCTATTATCACCAAACAAATAACACAATTAGTCTGTTATAAGATAACAGACACAATTAGTCTGGTAAGGAAATGGGTGACATTGTTAGATACAACAGACAATAACACTTTAGATCAATATGTATTTAACCGCTTTATCTTTAGAGAGGTAGATAAAAGAAACAACTTGGTGGGGGAATGCCCCCAATCCCTTGTAGACATTCTACACAGGATTTATTTTGCAGAAAACCAATTCTGGACCGACTACCTCTAATAAACTAAATTGTAACACAAAGACATACAACAATTTCGTTAAACGACGCCCACGGTATATACTGGAATTACTTGAGAAGGGTTATGATGTGATCTTTGCTCTGACACCGATACCTTTTGGCGTAAAGATCCGTTCAAAGATTTTGAGGGGGACTTCGATATTGCCGCGCATGACGAGATTCATCGTAACCAAGAACATGTATTTTGTGACGGTTTTGCCTATTATCATCTAACAAATAACACAATTAGTCTGTTATAAGATAACAGACACAATTAGTCTGGTAAGGAAATGGGTGACATTGTTAGATACAACAGACAATAGCACTTTAGATCAATATGTTTTTAACCGCCTTATCTTTAGAGAGGTAGATAAAAAGAAACAACTTGGTGGGGGAATGCCCCCCTCCAATCCCTTGTAGACATTCTACAAGGGATTGATTGTGCAGAAAACCAATGCTGGACCGACTACCTATAAGAAACTAAAGTGGAACACAAAGACATACAACAATTTCGTTAAACGACGTCTACGGTATATACTGGAATTACTTGAGAAGGGTTATGATGTGCTCTTTGCTCTGACACCGATACCTTTTGGCGTAAAGATCCGTTCAAAGATTTTGAGGGGGACTTCGATATTGCCGCGCATGACGAGATTCATCGTAACCAAGAACATGTATTTTGTGACGGTTTTGCCTATTATCACCAAACAAATAACACAATTAGTCTGTTATAAGATAACAGACACAATTAGTCTGATAAGGAAATGGGTGACATTGTTAGATACAACAGACAATAGCACTTTAGATCAATATGTTTTTAACCGCCTTATCTTTAGAGAGGTAGATAAAAAGAAACAACTTGGTGGGGGAATGCCCCCCCTCCAATCCCTTGTAGACATTCTACAAGGGATTGATTGTGCAGAAAACCAATGCTGGACCGACTACCTCTAAGAAACTAAAGTGGAACACAAAGACATACAACAATTTCGTTAAACGACGTCCACGGTTTATACTGGAATTACTTGAGAAGGGTTATGATGTGCTCTTTGCTCTGACACCGATACCTTTTGGCGTAAAGATCCGTTCAAAGATTTTGAGGGGGACTTCGATATTGCCGCGCATGACGAGATTCATCGTAACCAAGAACATGTATTTTGTGACGGTATTTCCTATTATCACCAAACAAATAACACAATTAGTCTGTTCTAAGATAACAGACACAATTAGTCTGATAAGGAAATGGGTGACATTGTTAGATACAACAGAAAATAGCACTTTAGATCAATATGTTTTTAACCGCCTTATCTTTAGAGAGGTAGATAAAAAGAAACAACTTGGTGGGGAATGCCTCCAACTTCCCTTGTAGACATTCTACAAGGGATTGATTGTGCAGAAAACCAATGCTGGACCGACTACCTCTAAGAAACTAAAGTGGAACACAAAGACATACAACAATTTCGTTAAACGACGTCCACGGTATATACTGGAATTACTTGAGAAGGGTTATGATGTGCTCTTTGCTCTGACACCGATACCTTTTGGCGTAAAGATCCGTTCAAAGATTTTGAGGGGGACTTCGATATTGCCGCGCATGACGAGATTCATCGTAACCAAGAACATGTATTTTGTGACGGTTTTACTCTATTATCACCAAATAAATACAATTAGTCTGTTATAAGATAACAGACACAATTAGTCTGATAAGGAAATGGGTGACATTGTTAGATACAACAGACAATAGCACTTTAGATCAATATGTTTTTAACCGCCTTATCTTTAGAGAGGTAGATAAAAAGAAACAACTTGGTGGGGAATGCCCTCTCCAATCCCTTGTAGACATTTTACAAAGGATTGATTGTGCAGAAAACCAATGCTGGACTGACTACCTCTAAGAAACTAAAGTGGAACACAAAGACATACAACAATTCCTGTTAAACGACGTCCACGGTATATACTGGAATTACTTGAGAAGGGTTATGATGTGCTATTTGCTCTGACACCGATACCTTTTGGCGTAAAGAGCCGTTCAAAGATTTTGAGGGGACTTCTGATATTGCCGCGCATGACGAGATTCATCGTAACCAAGAACATGTATTTTGTGACGGTTTTGCCTATTATCACCAAACAAATAACACAATTAGTCTGTTATAAGATAACAGACACAATTAGTCTGGTAAGCAAATGAGTGACATTGTTAGATACAACAGACAATAGCACTTTAGATCAATATGTTTTTAACCGCCTTATCTTTAGAGAGGTAGATACAAAGAAACAACTTGGTGGGGGAATGCCCCCAATCCCTTGTAGACATTCTACAAGGGAGTGATTGTGCAGAAAACCAATGCTGGACCGACTACCTCTAAGAAACTAAAGTGGAACACAAAGACATACAACAATTTCGTTAAACGACGTCCACGGTTATACTGGAATTACTTGAGAAGGGTTATGATGTGCTCTTTGCTCTGACACCGATACCTCATGGCGTAAAGATCCGTTCAAAGATTTTGAGGGGGACTTCGATATTGCCGCGCATGACGGGATTCATCGTAACCAAGAACATGTATTTTGTGACGGTTTTGCCTATTATCACCAAACAAATAACACAAATAGTCTGGTAAGGAAATGGGTGACATTGTTAGATACAACAGACAATAGCACTTTAGATCAATATGTTTTTAACCGCCTTATCTTTAGAGAGGTAGATAAAAAGAAACAACTTGGTTGGGGAATGCCCCCCCCCCCAATCCCTTGTAGACATTCTACAAGGGATTGATTGTGCAGAAAACCAATGCTGGACCGGCTACCTCTAAGAAACTAAAGTGGAACACAAAGACATACAACAATTTCGTTAAACGACGTCCACGGTATATACTGGAATTACTTGAGAAGGGTTATGATGTGCTCTTTGCTCTGACACCGATACCTTTTGGCGTAAAGATCCGTTCAAAGATTTTGAGGGGGACTTCGATATTGCCGCGCATGACGAGATTCATCGTAACCAAGAACATGTATTTTATGACGGTTTTGCCTGTTATCACCAAACAAATAACACAATTAGTCTGTTATAAGATAACAGACACAATTAGTCTGATAAGGAAATGGGTGACATTGTTAGATACAACAGACAATAGCACTTTAGATCAATATGTTTTTAACCGCCTTATCTTTAGAGAGGTAGATAAAAAGAAACAACTTGGTGGGGGAATGCCCCCCAATCCCTTGTAGACATTCTACAAGGGATTGATTGTGCAGAAAACCAATGCTGGACCGACTACCTCTAAGAAACTAAAGTGGAACACAAAGACATACAACAATTTCGTTAAACGACGTCCACGGTATATACTGGAATTACTTGAGAAGGGTTATGATGTGTTCTTTGCTCTGACACCGATACCTCTTGGCGTAAAGATCCGTTCAAAGATTTTGAGGGGGACTTCGATATTGCCGCGCATGACGGGATTCATCGTATCCAAGAACATGTATTTTGTGACGGTTTTGCCTATTATCACCAAACAAATAACACAAATAGTCTGGTAAGGAAATGGGTGACATTGTTAAATACAACAGACAATAGCACTTTAGATCAATATGTTTTTAACCGCCTTATCTTTAGAGAGGTAGATAAAAAGAAACAACTTGGTGGGGGAATGCCCCCCAATCCCTTGTAGACATTCTACAAGGGATTGATTGTGCAGAAAACCAATGCTGGACCGACTACCTCTAAGAAACTAAAGTGGAACATAAAGACATACAACAATTTCGTTAAACGACGTCCACGGTATATACTGGAATTACTTGAGAAGGGTTATGATGTGCTCTTTGCTCTGACACCGATACCTTTTGGCGTAGAGATCCGTTCAAAGATTTTGAGGGGACTTCGATATTGCCGCGCATGACGAGATTCATCGTAACCAAGAACATGTATTTTGTGACGGTTTTGCCTATTATCACAAACAAATAACACAAATAGTCTGGTAAGGAAATGGGTGACATTGTTAGATACAACAGACAATAGCACTTTAGATCAATATGTTTTTAACCGCCTTATCTTTAGAGAGGTAGATAAAAATGTCACCGGGGTGTTGAAAATGAAGACACTCGATCCTGTCAACTACCCAGACTGTGAATTGTACTATCATGTTCGTGGCACATCAACCAAACAACTATAATGCATTTCACTGACTTGCTTGGAATTGACTCCAAAGTAAAGGAGATCAAGAAACTTGGTCGGTGGTTAGTTTGAAATCATTTAAAGGTCGTTGAACGGTATCAACCTACATACAGACAGCAAAAACATGTTCTCGAGAAGTGATTTTTTTTTTTAACACGGAGACTTACATTGGGCCTTATGAATTTTTATAAAACCGTGCATGCAGTGGCAGCGCTACCGGGGGTGGGGTGGGAGATGGGGGGGGGGGCATTCCCCCACCAAGTTGTTTCTTTGCCCCCCCCCCCCGTTTCCCCCAACACTTTATCTACACATAGATTAATCATGTATAATTTCTTCGCAGCTATAATTCATAACAAGTTGAGGATAGAGAGTGATTCATCAGTTCTGTGGTCACATTTTGGGCACATGAAAGCATTGTAAACATTGATACTTTGGTAGTCAAAGCATGCAACACGTGCATTTATACAGCCGTAGATATACAGGGTAGCATATCGCAGTCATTAGACTTGACTCAAGTCGGAATTGCCTTAAGTCGGTATCTTTAAAAAAAATAATCGCAGAAATCACTTAGTTTACGTTTTCCAGAACCACGCCAAGGTACACTTCAGCACGCGTTCCACTTCAGTGCCGTATAACAATGCGCACACACTGTATGTACATTGTACAACACGCGTATTATACGTACATGTGTGTGCATGTATTGCAGAGCATGTGCATACATGTGGTGCAAAAGTTACCAATTGGGTTGCTGCAATCACTTGAAAATAACATGTACATGTATGTTTTTAACATGATGGTCCGGATTCGACGCGTAAGGGCGCGCGTTATGTAAAGTATGCGCTGTGCGTGGATTTACTATAGGCACAGACCGAGCGCAACCCAGACTTGGCCAAGTTTACGCAGTCATAAGCTAAAATATGGCCCCTCAACATGAACAAAAAGTCTAAACATATCGCCGAAAGAAAAGTCATAAAATTTGCTCCGACAGTTAAACTGTTTATTTCGTTAAAAAAAGTATTTATTAATGGGAATAACAGTGTGAGGAGCCAGTGTTCACTGCGTGATAATGACCGGGTGGTGGATGGCCGCTGTTAATGGACCAACCGTCATTATCACGCAGTGAAGACTGGGTCCTAGATTCACACTGTTATTCCCTAAATATCGAAGCGATATTTTTCATCATGTCATGGCAACAGATTAAAGACCACTGTCTTGTTGCGGCCAAGTTAATTTTTTGTCCCCTTCAAATCACCGTAACCAAAGCGAGGCTGGAAGGAAAAATAGTCTGGTTCCTTTTTGCGCAAAAACATAGATAACTAGAGGTCTATGTCTGTTTGAAAACAGAACATAGGGCTTTTCCGCATTATGATTTTTATATGACTTTTTGCTTTTAGGCCGATGTGCAGTGATGTACATTATAATATTTGTGTACAAAGTTCACAAAAAGTATAATGAGCTAGTAGCAGTGCTGGAGTACTCGTACTCGTACTCGAGTACAAATTACAAGTACTCGACCCGTACTCGACTATCAGTACTCGAAAATTATTTTTGGACTCGGCCCGTACTTGATTATTTGTACTCGAATTTTGGCATGGACTTGTTGGTTTGGACTCGGTACTTGACTCCAGTACTCGGGAGTACAAATCGAGTACATTTTAAAAAAAATCGATTCTATATACGTCATGTAGCTCATCCTGGAATGCAACGCTAGTGCGCCGGCGCGGTTGCAGTCTGTATTAAAGCCATAGAATAAAATGACTAAATCGGCAGCGCGTGCATACGCCCTATTCACTGTGCGATAAATGAGCACCATTTTTGTGTTCTCTTGTGGACGTGGAAAAAAAATTAACATAAAAGTCATACAGCTAAAAGAAGGACATAAAGTTCAATTTATAAAAGTGCTAACCGGAATTTTTTTCCCAAGCTTACGGTGTGTACACCTTCTTCAGGGGGCTATGGCTTAATCCCCTGAAGAAGGTGTACGCACCGAAAGCCTTTGGAGTTATTTTCCCGTGAGCACTGCTATAATTCTAACTAAGTTATGTCATAATTATGCTCAACAGTGCTACGCAACATCTCCACTTTTGTCATTCATTATAGCTAAATGTATCTGTCCTCCAGCACGTGACCTAGCTAGCTCAACGAGCGCGAAGCTAGAAATGCGCACGAGTATGTACGCGCTGCGCATACACGTACCGCTTACCCTTTCGGTTACGATAATTTTATATTCTGCAAACTTATAGGCCTTAACGTGTAAACCTTTACATTGTGCAGGCCATTTACTCAAGATTAAATGGTTTTCAGTAAAAGCCTTTACATAAATTTTATTCATACAGATGGGAGTAAATGCTAAAATATATAGCAAATGCTATATCTTTATTCATACGAACTACCGTA